>JAGFMF010012100.1:2599709-2612259 GCA_019455555.1 Galemys pyrenaicus | reverse complement strand
CCGCTCTCTGTGGTGAATCCTCTCACCCCCCTACACCTCTGGCCTGTACCCCAGTGCTTGTATGCATAAATAAATAAATCTTTAAAAAAAAATATGCAACCAATATCTTAGATGAAAATCTTTCCCACATATCTAATTTCCCCCTACTCAAGAGTCTTAAAAATGAAGCTACATAGTGCCAGGTTTTTCTGCAGAAAGACTGTAATTTATTTTCCATTGTAACATAGGAAAATCCCTGACTCACTGTTCATTGACCAATGCTGGGCTTCCTCATTTTTCAAGATTTTTTTTTTTTTTTTGCCAATTTTATAGGCTAAAAACAACTATTTTGTTTACGCTTTAACTTGTAATTTTTAATATTAATGTTAACGCTTTCTATGGCTTCACTGGCCATGTGACTTTCCTGTGAGTTGATTATTCATATCTCGTTAATGATTATTAGTTTTCTTTGTTTTAGAAGAGACTTAATTCTAATGACATTAAATACTTGTCTTCCACATGTCTCAGACCTCTGCTAACCTACAGGTTGACATGGGCTTGTGGCTCACTGCCCAGGGGAGTAAGGATTCCTACAACGTGGAGACCAGAGGTGATAGAAGGAAGTTCCAGGAAGCTAGTGATATAACAGTGACCAAAGAGACCAAACAGACCCCACTACGAGATGCTTTAGGGACTTACAATAGTAAATAGTCAATTTCAAAATTCACTGTTCTGTGCTCCATTATAAGTGACCTTTATTTGGCCCACACCTTCAGGACGACTGTCCAAATGACAGTGTTATGTTCATGAGGTCGGTGAGCATGAAGGAGAAGGAGAATAGGGATGAACTGTTGAAGAGGTCAGCACTCCTCACAAGAACAGCCATAAGGAGAGATCAAAAATGTAACAAGAGTAGGGAGTTTTAGAACAAACTCCCAGGATATACGAGGAACTCCCAAATATTGGAGAAAATGCTGGACTTCTTAGAGCAGATCAGACGAAGACCTACGTTGCTTTATTCGCATCATAGAGAGGAAAGAGGCATCACCAAGAGGTTGAAAAAATTGCCAACTTCCAGGTTATGCTTAAAAGATCTTCCTCTATTCCACCATAAACATTCACCATGATTTTCTCCTACATTGCTTTATAGTATGTGTGTGTGTGTGGGGTGTATTTAATGGTTTAAAATATTTTTAATTTATCTTGGCAAATAGCATGGAGTCACATTTTCTGCCCAGGATATTTATAATCCTCCCTTACCCCTCTGATTTACCATGAATAGGGAGCATTTGGTAAAAATTTGCCGAATAAATGACATCACTAATGAATTGGTATTCATTCATGAAATCTCATTCACCAGAATGAAAAAAAAAAAGCTAAAATTAACTATTAACTCTAAACTTTATCCTACATAGCCTTGACTTTAATACCCAATTCTAACCTTTGTTCTAGTCCCACTGGTGATGAAAATCCTTAACCTTAAACCTTTGTTTGCCCTTAATCCCGTGAGTGTGATAGTCTTAACCCTGATCCTAGTGTTAAAGGTTTAGCAACCTCTGTGATTGCAAAAGAAAACAGAAAATGGAATGGCTAACAGAGAGAAAAGCAAGAATGTGTCAGGGAAAAGAAAAGCAGATCCCTACAGTCCATAATAAGCCGCAGCTTACAGTGCTTCCCTGCTTTGGGGAGCACTCCCACTACCTTTTCACTAGATCCTCAACTAAATCCTGAACCAGACTCCTGAGACCACCATCAAGGCACATCTGGGGAGCTCCTATCTGCCGATCCAAACTTCCTATTAGGAAATGTAAATGCACCAGAGTGTGCAGATTCCTACATGCCCTTGGGCAAGGACATTCAATAAATTCCATGTCCCCAAAACTCTTTAAACAGGGAGATCACAATGCAGGAGGTCAACCAGTCCGCTGTGACAGAATTCATTCTATTGGGCTTCACTCTCAGCCCCAGGACCAACCCTCTGCTCTTCACCTTCTTTCTAGTCTTCTACCTGCTGATCCTTGTGAGCAACAGCCTCCTCATCACCCTCATCCACCAGGACTCGCGCCTCCACACACCCATGTACTTTTTCATTGGGGTTCTCTCCACACTGGACGTGTGCTACACCACCACCACCGTGCCCCAGATGCTCGTGCACATTCTCAGCAAGAAGAGGGCCATCTCCTTTGCTAGGTGTGTGGCTCAGATGTATATCTTCCTCCTCTTTGGGGTCACCGAGTCCTGGCTCTTTTCCATCATGTCCGTGGATAGATACATGGCCATTTGCCACCCTCTCAGGTACAAGGTCATCATGACCCGCTGGGTGTGCCTCCTGATGGTGGGCATCTGTGCAGCCTATGGGGTAGTGGGCGGCCTGTGCTATACTTTCTTTGCTATGCGCCTGCCCTACTGTGGCCCTAATGAAATTGACCACTACTTCTGTGAGGTCCCTGCCGTGCTGAAGCTGGCCTGTGCAGACACATCCCTCAATGACTGGGTGGATTTCATCACGGGGTTCAACGTCATTGTTGTCCCTCTCAGCCTGATTGTCATTGTCTATGCCAACATCTTTGCCACCATCATGAAGATCCGCTCAGCCCAGGGGCGGATCAAGGCCTTCTCCACCTGTGCCTCCCACATCACCGTGGTCACCATGTTCGCCATCCCCTGCATCATCATGTACATGAGTCCTGGCTCTGGCTACCTGTCAAACAGTGGCAAGAAAATGGCCCTTTTCTATAATGTTGCCACAGCCTTCCTCAACCCTGTCATCTACAGTCTGAGGAACAAGGATGTGAAAAAGGCCTTCCTCAAATTGATGGGACGGGCCAGGGTCTCAGAGTGAGGCTTTAGAGCTCAAGCCCAGGGGTGTAAAGCTCTACTAAAGCAGTCCTGCCTTGACCAAAGCAGGACTCATACTCACCAACTCCCCAAGGAGCTTCCACGAGACCTGGAAGAGCTGGACACTGAAAAGCCAACCCTTCGCCCTCGCCCAGCAATAGCAACAGGGTGCCTGGACACTGTAGTTTCTTGGTGAGGACGTGATTGAGACAATTGATGATTGTGAAGCTACAGCACAGTGGTCAAGAGCCTGGACTTTGGTGCCAGACACCAGGATGAGAGATGTGAATTACTAGATATGTGCATTTTTGCAAGTCATTTAAGTGAGGTTTGTATCTCGTCCTCACCGGGAAGTTGTGATGATTAAAGGAGATAATAATCCATGAAAAGTGTTTAGTTCAGAGACTGAAATTTAGTAACCTTTCAACAAATATTAAGTTAAATGTTTAAAAATGTACTACTCAGGAATCAACCAATAATAAGTTTCATGATCCTCCTGTGCTGGGGAAGTGACTGGAATCCTAGAGAGTAAAAGAGGGGAAAGGGAAGAGGGGATGAGAGAAGTGGAAACTCAAAGACTGAAAAGCAGAGAACAAGACTTAAAAAAGAGAAAATGAGTCATATCTACCCATCTACAAATTAGAGCATCTAAGGCCAATTGAAATTAGCGTAGAAAGAGGAAGATACTGTTTTATAACCACTCGTTTCTGTACTTTTGTATTTTTATACTTTTTATTTTCTTTTCCCCCCTTGTTTCTAATAAAGTTCATTGAGAAAAATACAGCCTTTTTTGAGTATCTTTACTCAAGCTGATCTTGAGTAATCTCAAGGAAAGGTGACTTGGTCCACATAAGATGAGGGAAATTACAGAAGGGATGGGGATGCAGTGGTACCCCAGATACAAAATGAAGTAAGCCCAGAAAGGGGTTAAAAAACTCAGTGGAGAAATTTTGCTTTTTCCCACTTGCTTGGAGGGACCTTCCCTGGAATTCTAAGCTTATTCCTCATGAATCTTTTCCCAGGCTTCACCATGTTTCTGGACATGATTGAGTAACGGGCATCAAAGCTATCTTCCCACTCTAAACCACTGTAAAACGGACAAAATGTATGCAGCAACTCTTTGCACACACTGGACAACAATATATTCGTTTGCTAGGGCCGCCTTAAGAAAACATCATCAGGTTAACTTACACAACAGGTATTTATTTTCACGCAGTTCCAGAGGCTGGAAGTCCAAGACGGAAGTGTTGGCGAGTTCGGTTTCCTCTGGGTCTCTGTGCTTGGCTTGCAGGTGGCCGTCTTCTGTGTCCTCTCATGGTCTCTGCTCACAAGCACCCCAAGTATCTCTCTCATGCGCCCAAACTTCCTCATCTTCTAAGGACACTGGTATTTCATTTTAACTCAATTGCCGCTTTCTAGTCATAGCTCCAAATATACTAGCAGTCTGAATACAGGTGCTAAGGGCTCGACATATGAAATTGGGGGCAAAGGAGAGACACAATTCAGTCCAAAACGCAGTGTAAGGCAGTAGCTTCTAAAAGAAGAGGAATATAGGAGGTGAACTTTCTGGTCATGAGTATTTAGCTTCTGATTCCAACACTGAAATACCCAGAAGTGGGGTTGCTCAATCATATGGTAGTTCTATTTTAATTTTTGCAGGAACCTCCATACCGTTTTCCACAGTGGTTTGATCAGTTTATATTCCCACCAACAGTGCATGTAATATAATGATATAGGTAGATTAAACAAATGGGGAAAATATACTATAAAATACTAATCAAAAGAAAGATGGGGTACTAGCTTTATTAGCTAAAATATACTTCAGCACAACAAAAGTGTATAATCCAGGACAAAGAGTGACATTGCATGATGATAAAGGGCGAATTCACCTAGACCTGTCAATGCTAAATGAGCATACAACAAACACTACAGCTTCAAAACACATGAAATGAAAAGTTACAGAACTGAAAGGAGAAATAAGCAAATTCATAATCTTCTCTGGAAATTCCAAATTTCAGTAAACCATAGAACCAGTAGACAAAAAAAGTCATTACAAACTAGGCGAAATGAACAACATCAAGGGACAGGCTCTAATATTTATAGAGCATTCAGCTTAAAAATGACAGAATACCCATCTTTTCTTGAATGTATGGAACATTTGCCAGGATACCTCATATATTGTCCTCTTTTTCATTTTCGACAAAACTGAAATAAGAGCTTGCAAATAAGGAACCCAAAAGCCAAGTTCAGGGTTTTTTCTCAAGATGAACAAAATGTCAGATGGGAAAAAGACTCACTGTAGTGCCAGATGAGAAAAGAAAAGCCTTTCACAAGAAAAAGACCGGGACGTCAGACCTGAAACCCTGGAAGTTTAGATTTCTCCTCTTGATTTTTTTTAAATCAAGAGGATTTAGAAAATGACTCTTCACTAAGTCTATTGGTAATTTTTTTATGAGAAAAACATGGAATTTAGACTCTAGGTCACCTGACAAAATGGTATAATAGCCATGAAGTGTTAGCTAAATCACTGTCCCCAAACTTAAAAAAGCATAGACTCTTCTGGTCGTTAGGTGAAGGGTGCCAACATTCTAAGTGCCTTAACAACTCCCGGATAAAATCCTGGTGATGCTAACCCACTGACCATTCCTTGAGTAGCAAGAGTAGGAGGAGAGTCTCATCTGATTGCTAGGAGAGTCTATTCTTATATATAAACACCGCTTCACTAAAACAGAGCTCCTTTATTGACATGAGGGTTTATGTGTCCTAAATACATACTCTCTTAATAGTACTGAATGAAGACTGACTTGTATTACCATCCTGAACTCTCTCATATGCTCACCATTGATTTTTCTTAAACTGCTCTTTCTTCACATCTTGTCAAATCCCTGCTTGAGCTATATAGTCAAGCCATGGATCTGGGAGTCTGAAGTCATCAATATCCATCAGTTTGAACTTATTTCACAAGTCCAGAACCCAAACACTCAGTCTCATGTTCATTGAGTAATAGAAAAGATAAATATTGATGCCAGGTCTTACAAACTGGTGATAAAGAGATGAGTTAAATATGGGACTTGTCTTCATGGACTCTCCACTGTCTGATGTCTTCATGCTTGAGGAATACCCACTGTCAACACCTTCTGGGGTGCTTGATAGCTAATCTCACTGAATCTAAGCCATTAATATAGCATGTGTACCCACTGAATATTTGAAAGAATTTCGATGGAAGTCATGTAGAGTAGGTCCCAAGTTTTTTGCTGGAGTTCATACTTCTGTGACTTCATTCTGGTGCTTTTCCACATCCTGTCACTTTGAGGAAAGCCCTCTTCACATCTCTGTTTCTAAGGCTGTAGATGATGGGGTTGAGGAAGGCAGAGATGACATTATAGAATAGAGCCAACTTCTTATCTTCTTCAGGGGAGGCCTCAGCACCAGGTCTCATGTACATAACCATACATGGAATAGAGAACATAGTGACTACAGTGATATGAGAGGCACAGGTAGAGAAGGCCTTGATTCGCCCTTGGGCTGAGCGAATCTTCAAGATGGCGGCAAAGATATTGATGTAGACAATGATGATAAGGGAGAGTGGGACTATCAGAAGGATGAAACCCAAGATGAAGTCCACCTGGTCGTTGAGAGATGTGTCTGCACAGGCCAACTTCAGGACTGCAGGTACTTCACAGAAGAAATGATTGATCTCGTTGGGGCCACAATAGGGAAGAATCATAGCAGAGACAGTATATATCAGGGCACAGCTAATACCCCAGAATCCACAGAAGGCTACCATTGACCCACACAGCAAAGGACTCATGATGACTTTATACCTCAATGGATGGCAAATGGCCACATACCTGTCATAAGCCATGACCGCAAAAAGCCAAGACTCAGTGATCCCTAGCATCAGGAAGATGTACATCTGGGCCACACATCTGGAATAAGAGATGCTCTTCTTTTTGCAAACTAGATGCACCAACATCTGGGGTACTGTGGTGGTAACATAGCCCATATCCAGAACAGATAAGACATTGAGGAAAAAGTACATGGGTGTGTGGAGGCGAGAGTCCATGCGTATCAAGATGATAATGAGCCCATTACCCAGGAGGGTGATGAGGTAGAGGAAGAGGAAAACAGTGAATAGAATAAGATTTATCTTTGTATTGTGAGAAAATCCTAGAAGGATAAATTCAGTAATAGAGCGATTTCCCCAAAGGAAGTTCTGCATCCTTGTCCTGGTACAGGGAAAAAACAGAGTCATCACTCAGAGGCGAAAGCTCCAGATTCAAACCTTGCTGTGACTCATAGTCTAAAAGTGCTCCCTACTAGCAGGAAAGCACATGCTTACTAGGACACCCACAAAGCTGGAGAGCCAACACTTTTTAAAATTTTCGTTTGAGGGCCTCCCTGGTGGCGCAGTGGGTTAAGCAACGCACTGTGAAGCAGGCCGCAGCCACTGTAGCACGAGTTCGATACCTGCTGCCGGCCAGGGTGGGGACCCACATGGCGTGGCAGACCTCTCCTGCTGTGCCCGCTGCTCCCCTCAGCAGTGTTCTTCTGTTGATCTGCCTGTTNTGCTCCCCGCTCTCTGTGGTGAATCCTCTCACCCCCCCACACCTCTGGCCTGTACCCCAGTGCTTGTATGCATAAATAAATAAATCTTAAAAAAAAATAAAATTTTCGTTTGATACACAAATCATCTTACTCTTGTACTATTTAGTCCCAGTTCTGAAATCCCAAATCATAAACAGCACATTTCAAAAATATAGAGCTTGCAAAAGGAGGGTCCAAAATTATGCCTTGCACTTCATGAACTTGTGTAGTCTATGGAGCTTGTAAAAGATTTCAAAGTGGTCAAGGAAAGAATTGGATGTTTGAGGACATGACACTTGCTGGGAGCTTCATACTAAAGGGACATGTCTGCCTCTCCACTGAAGCATCTCCCCAAATGGGCTTCATGGGGACCATTTCAGTAGCTTGATGGGTATTCTGGAACTTGAAAGTCAAAGTTATTAGATAGCCGAGTCAAGCCAGAAAAACCGCTATTTTTTTGAAATACAGACATAACCCATTTTATTTTTTATAAACTGAAAGTTTGTGGCAATCCTTCATTGAGCCAGTTTATCAGATTATACTTTAATACAAACAACTTTCATATGCACTGCAAGAAAAAAAAAAAAATGCATGTTGGGGCCTCCCTGGTGGCGCAGTGGGTTAAGCAACACACTATGAAGCAAACAGCAGCCACCGCAGCACGAATTCGATCCCTGCTGCCGGCCAGGGAGGGGACCCACATGGCGTGGCAGACCTCTCCTGCTGTGCCCGCTGCTCCCCTCAGCAGTGTGCTTCTATTGATCTGCCTGTTCTGCTCCCCGCTCTCTGTGGTGAATCCTCTCACCCCCCAACACACCTCTGGCCTGTACCCCAGTGCTTGTATGCATAAATAAATAAATCTTTTAAAAAAAAATGCATGTTGGCTCACTCTGTTAGCACATCTGCTTTATTGTAATATTCGCTTTACTGTGGTGGTCTAGACCCAAGCCCACAATGTCTCTGAGATATGCCTGTAAATTGTACTCCAAGTCAAAGTTATATATTTCCACGAACATCAAAGAGAAGGAAGGAGAGGGGAGACACTGAAAGGAGGGGAGAGAAAAAAATGAAAAGAGAAGAAATAAAACTATCACTATATGTAGTCAATGAATATATCCTTAAAAAAATGAAAGTTATTTGTCCCCCCACCCCAAGACAGATTATTAATTATCTAGATATTCACAGTAAAAGAAATATTAAAGAACTTCTTTAGGCTAAAGGAAAATGGCCCTTGGTGAGAGAACACAACTGAAAGAAAGAGTGACCACTAGAAATGATAAAAGTAAGATAAAATATCAATTACTTAAAGCAACAAAATAACAATGTCATGGGGGACTTTAAATATCTACATAGAAGTAGACTATGTGACAAAAAAGATTTTGCATTGTTCACAAAATACTAAAATACTAATGTAAAGGAGACTATAGTAAGTCAAAGCTGCATGTGTTAGTGGGTCAGCTATTAGCACACTTTTATCTAAGGGGTCAAATAATTAATATTCTAGACTTTGTAAGTAATTTTCAGTTATTACAGGCTGTTTTTATTCACCTTTAAGGCATTTAAATATATATGGCTAACCAATGCTTGTTCTAAAATAACAAAGGAGGGCCTCCTGGGTGGCGCAGTGGATTAAGCAACACACTATGAAGCAAACCACAGCCATTGCAGCACGAGTTCGATCCCTGCCACCTGACAAGGAGATGACCCACATGGCGTAGCAGACCTCTCCTGCCTCACCCGCTGCTCCCGTCAGTAGTGTGTTTCAGTCAATCTGCCTGTACTGCTCCCCACTATCTCTGGTGGATCCTTTAACCCGCCCCCACCGCCCCGCACCTCTGGCCTGTACCCCAGTGCTTGTATGCATAAATAAATAAATCTTTAAAAAAATAAAATAAAATAACAAAGGAATAATAGAAAAATAGTAAAACTCAAAATAGATTCTCAATTCAAAAGAAGCAGGAAAAGTGGGACTGAAAAACAAAGAATATGTGGAACAAATAGAAAGCAAATAGTAAGATGATAAACTCAAACTAGTTAAAATAGTAACTATATTAAAGGTAAATGGACGAAGCAAGCCAACCTGAAAGGTAAAGATTATCAGATGGATTTTTTTGAAATTAATAATATGAAAGAATTCTTTAAGTAAAGGAATCATGTTTTAATACCAGGAAAGAACAGAAAGCACAATTTTGGATGTTTCCATAGTGCAGTGATTTGGTAAAGCAAGGATTCTGCTGTTCACTGCTGCATCTCCAGCATCAGTTATTGGATCTAGCACAAGATGAGTATTTAATAGTAAAACAAGGTCAGTCTTGAACTCTGTTCTAGAAGCTACGTTGTCAGAGCAAGGAGAGGTGATAGATACCTGTCCTCTCTAGTGGGGCAAACGTGTGTGGAAAGTAGAATTTATACCTGTGAGCTTTAAGAGACACTGTGGACAAGCTGCAGCATGTTAAGAAAATACGTTGAAAGTTAAAGGAGATAATTTTAAGAAAAATGGTGATTTTTCTTTGCAGAAATTTAAGGATGCTGAGGTCTGTCTACAGAATATCTTAAGGGCTGTAATAAGGAGTGTGGATAATAATTGCCTTCATAAGCCCAAATTTGGATGTATGTATAAATTTTACCAGATGACAAACTTTAGATTGAGAAAATGTTTTAACATTCAGAGCTGTTTAGAGAGAAGGATTGTGCTGGGAAGCAAAGCACTCCCCGTTGAGAGGGTCAGGTCAGACGGGCTCTAGCTGATCATACGTCAGGGCTGCACTGGGATCAACTTGGAATTTGAGAGAGATGGAGCAGGGGGTTGCTGAGGTCTACTCCATCTGGAAGTGTCAAAAATTTTCCCATTATCTCTGCCCTTTTTATTCTCTAACTTCGCCTTTTCCAGATGCTGAATGCCTGGAGCATTGAGCAAACTCTCAATGACTCCCGGCCCCCAGCGCCGTCCACCCCTCAGAACTGTAGCATTTTCTAGAGCAGTGTTAATAAAAGAGCTCTTCCACTGTGACCTCTCTCTAGTCAGGTGTCCACATATGATGCAAAATGCATGTGGGGAAATGCATGGGGTACTCAGAAGGGGAAAAGTGGAGAGAATGGGAGTGGGGAACGCTTGTTCCCAGACCCCAGAGCACACTCATGTAACAGGGACCACACTGGCCTGCAGATATCTCGGTGGAAGGCATCTGCCTTGTTTCCCGCCTCAGTAAGAGATTTTTTTTTTAAGATTTATTTATGTATGCATACAAGAGCTGGGGAACAGGCCAGAGTCCAGGGAGGTGAGAGAATCCACCAGACAGAGTGGGGAACAGCACAGGCAGATCGACTGAAACACACTGCTGAGGGGAGCAGCGGGCGAGACAGGAGAGGTCTGCTGCACCATGTGGGTCCCCCCCCTGGCCGGCAGCAGGGTTCGAACTCGTGCTGCAGTGGCTGTGGTTTGTTTCATGGTGTGTTGCTTAACCCACTGCGCCACCAGGGCGGGCCCTCAGTAAGAGATCTTCAGGGCAACTCCCAATGTCAAAGGGGTCCCTCAAATCCCCGCCTCCCCTGAGATCTCATGGGCTCACTTTCCCACACCCACACCTAGTGCAGTCCTGTCAACCTTCTGCACCTGCCACCTAGCTGCCTCCACTTCCCTAGCAGCAGTCCCTCCTCTGTTTCCTTGTCTTTATTGGAAACTGAAAGCCAGATGTTGAGAGAGATGCGCACAGCAAGTCTGACAGAGAGAGAGGGCCAACATGAACAGTTGGACAGAGAGAAGCAAACAAAAAGCAAGAGAAAAAACAAAACAAAACAAAAAAAAGCAAGTCAGAGAGATGGGGAAGAAGCAGACAGGGAGGGGAAAGAGCAAGAAGCATAGGCATGAAGGGTACAGATGAGATCTGTAGACAGTGCAGAGAACTAGGGCAGGCAGAAGAAGGGGTGCCTCGGAGGAGGAGACGCCCAGGCCTTGGGCCCCACGCCCACTCCCTGCCCCTCCTTACCTGCCGTTGGGCTTTGTGTAAGGGATGGGTCAGGACTCTACGGAGCCCTCCTTTGAAACTGCTCTGGCTCCCGGAGGACAGAGCCAAAGATGTCCTAATGAGCTCACTATGTGTTTGAATTCTCCAAGGTCTGAACATCGAGTGTGAGCTTCAACCTCGAGTATTCAAGGCTGTGTACAGCCAGAGCCCTGATCCTCCCACCCCAATTCCTGACCTCTCCCCAGAGCGCACCCATGCTGCGGTCAGGCCAGTCTCCTGCTGGCCACGCCCCCTGCAGCTAACTGACCATTGATGATAAGTGCATAAGAGGATGTGAAGCAGACAGAGACAGACGAGAGAGAATTACATATATCTAAAAAGACATATCTAATAGATATAATACTCTATGTTATCTGGTGTTCAACCATGAAAAAGAAGACATTTCTGCCATTTGTAAAAACATGTGTGAACCTTGCGAGCATTATGTTAAGTAAAATAAGACAAATACTGCACAGAATCACTTATATGTGGAATTATTTTTTTTTTTTAAGAAAAAACAAACATGGAAGCAGAGAGCAGGAAACTGATCACCAAGGGCTAAGAATAGAGGAACTAGGGAGAAATTGCCAAAAGAGTGCAAACATTCACCTGTGAGATAAATAACATCTAAGGAGCAAATGCAAAACAGGGTGACTATAATAAATAACACCATGTTATAGAATTGAAATTTGCTACGAGTGTAAAATTTAAATGTTGTCTCAAAAACAAATATGTGCAGTGATGACTGTGTTAATTAACATATACATTATGGCATGTCAGCACTTTGAACCCTTTAAAAATTTCCAATATTAGTTTATAATTTTATGTCAATTACTTCAATAAAGTCGATTTTTTAAAATAAATATATCCATATCTACATATATATGTACTACTTTTGACCTAACAGTCAAAATAGTGTGTGATTCATATTATTGTGACAAAATCATTATATCTCACAGCCTTAGAAAAGAGAAACAGAACAAAATTATACTTCTATATGTTTTATATATATTACAGAACATATGTTTGTTTTTTTAAAGATTTATTTATTTATGCATACAAGCACTGGGGTACAGGCCAGAGGTGTGTTGGGGGGTGAGAGGATTCACCACAGAGAGCGGGGAGCAGAACAGGCAGATCAA
>JAGFMF010012100.1:2563304-2599658 GCA_019455555.1 Galemys pyrenaicus | reverse complement strand
TGCCATGTGGGTCCCCTCCCTGGCCGGCAGCAGGTATCGAACTCGTGCTGCAGTGACTGTGGTTTGCTTCATAGTGTGTTGCTTAACCCACTGCGCCACCAGGGAGGCCCCAGAACATATGTTTTAATCTGGAAGCATATTTTAAACTTCTGGTGTGGGGCAGCTGGTGCGAAAGAGAGTATCAAAGAGGACTGATGTATCTGTATTGTTTAAATGCTTATAATGAGTATTTTATATCAGTGATCACTTGTATAATTAAAGGATAGAGCAATTAGGGGCCTCCCTGGTGGCGCAGTGGGTTAAGCAATGCAGCCACTGCAGCACAAGTTTGATCCCTGCCGCTGGCCAGGGAGGGGCCCCACATGGTGCAGCAGACCTCTCCTGTCTCGCCCGCTGCTGCCCTCAGCAGTGTGTTCCAGTCAGTCTGCCTGTTCTGCTCCCCGCTCTCTCTGGTGAATCCTCTCACCTCCCTGGACTCTGGCCTGTTCCCCAGCTCTTGTATGCATAAATAAATAAATCTTTAAAAAAAAAAAAAAGAATGTTTAAAAAAAAAAAAGGGTAGAGTAATTGAAGATAATAGCAATGAAAACACTGAGGGCTTTCATGTACCAGCTCATCACCGTCACATTTAAGGCTCCTCATAGCTCTGATCTGCAGGAACTGACTTGCATCGTCTAGTTTACGGAAGAGAAAAACTTCTCAGGCAGCATGTGCCGCCTGAATTTGGGGGCCGGCCTTAGGATTATGATATGGTTTCCTCAGCACAATCACAGAGCCCAGGCTTGTCCTGTTGAGAATTCCCCACAAGCTGTGCCTTAGCCTGACGCCAGGGGATGCGAGGACTGTCAATTACACGGAGAGCTCCTGTGTAAATAATAATAATAATAAAAAAAAAGTTTAAAAATGCCAATTAAGCAAGAAGTAATATCTAGAGAACTCTTCTCTTTCCCCTCCTGCTGTCTTCAAGTTTATTCCCCAGTTACTGGGTCACTCCTGGGCCCTCAGCCTCAGGAGTCCTTTCCTGGCTGTGGCACAATTAAGTCACAGTTGAGTTGCTCTGGAATAAGAAGTCCTGCGAGACTTGTTAAGAACATGGAAGGAATATCATTAAGAACTTTGGCTTATTAGACAGCTGAACCAACACCAGCAACTAAGTAGGAAGAACAGAAGGGACTCAGTGTCCCTCAGAGGCAGCTGGAGAAACTTGTTCTAACTTTTGCTTAACTTTTATCCCCAGCGTGTACTGCAGCTACTAAAGTCATACCCAAGACACCTTCACTTTCACCACCACCATCACCTTGTTTTTTCACCATATATTTCATCATAACTTAATCACCCTATTCGTGTTCTCACCACTTTCAGCCCCCACCAGCCCCCAAATACTGTTTTCTCTCAACTGCATTATTCCCAATATGACCCACTCATCACCCATCACCTCCCTTCGTCCTCATCATCCTCATTACCTTTGTAAGCTCCATCCCTCAGCATCTATCAGTGAATCATCTCCCTCCCTCCCCTGACCATCACCCCTTCTTTCCAAGAAGAAAGCAGTGTCCTGTGGACTCAGAGATAAGGCTTTTATTTGAAAGCAGGCAAGAGAAATATTTTAAAATAACTCTTCTGTGATTTCAGTCAGGTATAAAGGACAACAGGGGCCTTGATGAGAAGATAATAGACTGGGATATGAAGAATACAAGAAGTCAGATAAAATTTAACACAGTAGTCAAAATATAGCCTGAATTGGAAACTGAAAGTGGGAGGGTTGACCTTGAATAACAATTTAACTATGCCAAAAATTCAGGAGGAAAGAAAGAAATGATTAAAGAGTTAGAGTGAGATGCATAAATTCAACCTACAAGTGTTAAATAGATTCTAAAGAAAAAGTAGTACATGGATCATCCAACGCAACATCCAGTGGTATAAGTAAACCTTCTGGATCTCAAGTACTCTGAAGAGCAAAATGTCCCACTATCTTACGGGGGATATTAATGAAAGAAGCCATTACCTTAACGAAAGATTATGATCACTTAGTAATCTGTTCTACAGTAGAATGATGCATTCAAAATATGAGTCCTGGAACATCATCCTCAGTTTTTAAATATTTAATAACTTTCCAGTGCACTCAGAAAAAAATTAAAATTGCAAGGTGACCCACAAGGCCTTGGCTTGACCCTGAACATCTCCACCTGCTTCTCCCTTGCTTTCTGCTCACTGGTCTCTCTGTGCCTCGCACATGCCATGCTCCTGACACTGGTGTATGTTTCCTCTTGCCCATGAATGCCTTCAAGTCCATCAATTTGCTATGGCTAACTTCAGGATCCCAAACATCACGTCCAAGGAAACCTAACTTGACCTGTCTCTATGCTCCTGTAGCACTGTCCTCCTTTCTACATTAGTGATTCTATTAGAGTTATACTTGTTTGTAGGGTTCTTTTATTACTATCTGCCTCTCTCTCTCAGAGTTTAATATCCACAAGAGCAAAGACCAAGAAGTCAAGTCCAATTCCAAAGCATTATCCAGACAGGCAGGATGTACACTTCGACCTTGCGACACTGAGTGGGGAAGCGTCCCCTCCTCTCTTCCACCTTTAGGGGCCTCCTCAGGCAGCCTGTCGCCTTCAGCATTGTAGATGGAGGTAGAAAGGAGGCACCAGTCCATTCATCTCCGAAACTCCAGGGGTCACATATCTACCTCCCAAACCCTCATGGAGCACCCGTTGAAATGCATTATGGGGCAAGGCTGGGGGAGGTCTCGAGTGGCTACGCTCGCTTGGCACAAGTCTCTCTCCTGCAGTCTCTCTGATCAATCTCTAGGCGCATCCATCTGAACTGTGAGGGGCAGGGGAGCAGCCACACCCCTTCCTCATTGACAGTGGGGAAGGAGAACATATTACTCTCCCCTAGGACAGAGACTACACAAAGAATCTCCCCTTTAATGAACTTCTTTTTCATATTTCAAGTCTTGCCATATAGGCTACCAGTGTGTGACAAAGGGCTGATGATTTCCTTCATCATGGGTTTTCTTGGCTGCTTTCAGAACTGGGCAATTTATTCCCTAAACTGTTGCGAGGAGTTCAACGTGAAGGAAAGTGCTACACACGAGCTTCGGAGAAATTTGCCAACCAACCAGACTCCCCCATTGGATGGACAAAGGAGCAGATCTCCCTGCAGGTCAAAATCTTCCATCAGAACAAACAAGCAAACAAACTACCACAACCCCCGTGTCCACAGGAGATGGCCAGACCCACTGCAATGTTGTTTCCATAGAAATGGAAGAATCGGGCCTCCCTGGTGGCGCAGTGGGTTAAGCAACACACTATGAAGCAAACCACAGTCACTGCAGCACGAGTTCGATACCTGCTGCCGGCCAGGGAGGGGACCCACATGGCACAGCAGACCTCTCCTGCTGTGCCCGCTGCTCCCCTCAGCAGTGTACTTCTGTTGATCTGCCTGTTGTGCTCCCCGCTCTCTGTGGTGAATCCTCTCACCCCCCCACACCTCTGGCCTGTACTCCAGTGCTTGTATGCATAAATAAATAAATCTTTAAAAGAAAAAAGAAATGGAAGAATCTGGGAACTTGAAACCAAGGGCAAGAGGGTTAAAATAGATTTTCAGATCCTTAAGAGCCCAAAAGAAAAAGAAAAAGACCAATATCACTTTCTCTTTGAGGCTTACTTTTCACAGGCTCAGCAAAGACAAGAGGCACATGGACGACCCCGTGTTGAGCTCCAAGCTCAGAAGGCAGAGGGCAGGGGGGCGCTGCTGGACGCCCCAGAGGCAGAGGCTCCAGAGAGCGATGCTTTGCTTGTTTCCAGACTCCTTCTCACCTGCTGGCAAGCGATTCTCTGAGGAGGCTGTCTTATTAGCTTCTTTTTCAGAATATGAAACTAACGAAAACCTTTCTGAGGTTTTGATGAACAGACATTTGTCCCAGTGTTTCTGGTTCCAGTTAAGAATCAGGCAATAAACCAAGGGAGCATCGACAGGCAAAAACAATAAACAAAAAACAGGGGAACATCAAACAAGGCAGCAAAACAAGAGAAAACTGGATCACAAGTCCCGCTCTGAAGCACAACTTGAAGACCCTGCCTGAATCACGGAAGGGGTCATGGTGGGTGCCAGGGCTCTGTGCTGTTCTGTGCACCCTCCCGATGCCCCCCAACTCCCTCCTGGCACCCAGGTTCTAACCCCACCTGCTCCGTCACCCACTACCTGATGCGGAGTCTCTTCTCCGGCTCTCGGTAAATGGACATCATCACTGAGTAATGGACAGTAAAATGGACATCGTTTCTCTGGCACCTCTATGTCCTGGGGTGCTATGTGACATAAAAGGACTCTGGGAAAGTGGTAAGTTGACTAGATGGAGCCCCTGAGGCCCCCCAATGTCCCATTCTTGTTTCACATGGATTCTCCTAGGTCCTAGTCCTCTAGCTCTATAGTCCTTTAATCAATTTTTGCTTGCTGAAGAGCAAAACTACATGTTTTACCAAGGAATGAGACTCACATTAAAATTCTACTTCTTCTCTTTGCTTTTGTCCATGACTACTTTTAAGTGAAGAGCCTGGAACCACTTCTCTGGTTGGTGGAACCCCAAAGGGAGTGGTACGTGTGGTTCACAATGGGCATTCATCATGGATGATGCAAGAGGTAGTGCGTGAGATAAATGCTGGCCATCTGGCTCCTGCTCACTCATTTTGACGAGATTAGTAACTTGGAAGAATGACCAAAAAGTTACCTCTGATTTCTCCATCTCAACCCCTTAACCCCAGGAAGCCTCCAGCTCCTCTTTCTGTTCCTTCATGCCCTCATTATTCAACCCACTTTCCTCCCTTACCCGCTAAGTCTTTTGGCCCTGACCTTGCTCCCCAGTGCCACCCACCTGTTTCCACTCTGAGCCCCACCCACCTCCCTCCTCTGACCAGAGCCACCCCTCCCTGCCCCCCAGCCTGCAGGACTTTCCCGCCCAGCTCTTCCTCTGCTACTTCCAAACCACCCACTCACTGCTCAGTTTGTCTGGCCCCTGGCTCCTGTTTCTCTTCAGTCTTTCCCCCGAGTCCTCCTCCTGACCCTTCATCCTAGTCCCTCAGACTCTGGTCCTTGCTGACACCCAGTCAGACCGGTGGGTCACGTGTCTTAGCCGGAGAGTTGGTGTCCCGACTGGAAGCACAGTACCAGTGCAGTGAGAAATGTCAGAACTGGATTCCCAGGGGCCTGACCCGGTGGGCCCAGGGAACCCAAGATGGCAGCAGCCAGCATTCACCCCAGAGGGTAGGTTTGGTCACCCCCTTCCCACTATGTGGGTTTCAGCAGGACGGGATCCTGATGAGCTGGCCACAAGACCTACTGCCATCTGCGGGCTGCCTGGACCACTCATCCCTTCAGCCGCCAGGGACAGTTCCTTCCTCTTCCTCCTCATCAGGCTGCCGCTGAGCCTCTAGAGTTGTAGCTGGTTTGTCCACAGGACTTGTCTGTGACCGCAGAGTAAACTGCAGGGCCACTGACAGAGAAGGCGGAGAAGAGTAAGGAATGGGACGCTCCTGAGCTGACTATGGACAGTAGTCTGAACTGTGACCTGGGTGAGAGTGAGTGAAGGAATGGGTGACCCTGGGAACTCACACACAGAGAGCAAAAACCTACTGTAGATAGGAAGGGACTCAAGGATTTTTTGGCCTGGTTCCGCCAAGACTCCATTTCCCTGCGTCCTAGGATTCTAGAACCTTGCCAGCTGCTTTCTGCCCTTAAGAAATGTCTCCTGCAAGAAAAGGGAGGGGGTCCTCCATTGTGCGCTCATCAAAACTCTGAAGGTTGAGCTTCTCAATCTTCAATCTTCTCGATTCTCTCAGTCTGCTGCCTATACCCCAGAATGTGGGAGAAAGGAGTGTAGAAGAACCAGCAACTCTCCCCTTTCACCTTTCTGCCCCATCTGCCAAAAAAAGAAAGAGGATCAGAGGTTTTTCTCTGTTATTTATGACTATGGTGAACAGTCATGATGTATTATTCTTTTTTATATCGTTGGATGTTATTTTCTAATTCTTTTGCATCTGTGTTCATGGAGGATATTTATGTCTAGTTTTCCTTTTTGTAATCATTTGGTGGCTTTCATATCAATGCTGGCCTTATAAAATGAGTTAGGAAATGTTCCTTCTGTTCTTCTGTCCTTCACTGCTGCTTTCTGAAAGAATTCGTGTAGGATCGGTATTTCCTTCATTTCTATGTTTGACAAAGTCGCTGGAGAAGCCATCTGGACTGGAAGAGTCGTATGTGGGATGTTTTCCCATTACAAATTCAACATGTTCCCAAAACCTGGTCTCATATTGATGACCCTGGGTGTCCCTGGGTGACCCTGGGTGAGCAGAAGCAGAAGGGCCTGGGAAACAAGACTGTGGAGTGTGGCAGAAATAAGAAGAAACTACAGTGACTGCAACCCCTCTGCCTCTGTGCCTCCACCTAGCCTGATCCCCTGGACCACCTGCCTCCAGGATGAAGAACTGTGGTTTTGCAGGGCTAAAGATAATCTGAGCCAAAGGTAACAATGTGACACCTTAGAAAATGATGACTCATTCTCTCCTCCATCATAGGAAGATAGTGAAGACTCAGGAAGCTGTTAGAGCCTTGCTAGGGAAAGGGGCCCAGAAGTGGCTCACCATGACAAGGCAAAGGTGTTTTCTAGCTCAGCCAGCGTGTGAGGCAGCCTGCTTCTCAATGATGTAGGGACCTGTGTAATGATGTAATCCAAAGAAAATCACAGCTGAACTGCTCAAATATCCAGTCAGCCCCAACACTGTATCTGTCCGTAGCTCAGAGATGAGCCAGAGAGGTCTCTTGTCCTCAAGTAACTTACATGTACACAGGTAAGTCTAGTATTCCAGGGACTAGATCTTGGGCTAGAGCAGGAGACAGAGAGACTGGACAAGGCGCTACAGAGATGTTAGAGGGTCCAGGTGAAGTTGTTACAAACTCTGGGTAGCTGCTCCCTCAACAGGCAACAGAGAAAGCAGTTTTTTCCAGGCCAAGGACCCAGGGGCTAAAGCAAGGAGTCGATCACTTGGTTCCAGAAACTGCAGACATAGCCATCCAAGTGACACGTTTGGACTCTGCCCCCGATGTCTACATGTCCCAGAATGCACTGCCATGAATAATTGAACTGAGTCGATGGATGGATGATATAGTGGGAAAGCGCACAGACTTTCAAGTCAAGTGTTGGGGTGCTTACTAAAACCAGGGGTGGCTCCTATATGGGACACTTGTCATTTAATGGGCATTACAAGGTTCTGGAGATTGGTTTCACCCAGTGAATATCCTTAGCACCAATATGCGTTACTAAAAAATGTAAGATGGCAAATTTTATGTTATACCTATTTCTTCTCTTTTCTTTTTTTCTTCAATAAACCAATCAACAAGTCGCTTCCATTAGGAAAGGGTGGTTCTGCCTAAGTTACCACTTTGGTGTTCCTGGCCAGAACGTCTTCTTAGCTATGGACGCTCTGCTGTTGTGTGAGACAGCAGAGGGTTTCCACTCAGGACGTGTGCCTTACAGTGGTCTCTGACCACTTCCAGTGTTTTCCAGGAACTGACTGTCCAAGGTGAGGTCCAATCAATAGCTCAACACCGCCAGGGTCTGCCACCTCCTGTACGTCCCTTCTAGTGGCTGAGGGGGCGGTGCTAGTAACTAGGTCCTGAGATGCTGGGAGAAGCCAGTCGAGCACCCACAAGGTGTTTGGGATGGAAATAAGGGAGAGGCCATGCCGAGCAGGAGCTGGGTCTAAGTGAGGGGGCTGTGCTAGGATCGCCGTTGCCTGGAGACAGCGTGCTTGCGGTTGCCTGGATACGGCTGGAGGCCTGGCGTTGAGCAGGCTGGGAGACTGAGGCCAACTCGAAGGCGAAGGCGGGCTGCCCGGACAAGGCCATGTCCTCACGCCACAAGGAGAAGGAGGTCTTAGATGAGGTCCACTACAACCAGATCTTGCGTGAATTGTACCTCAAAGAGCTACGAACCCAGAAACTCTACACGCAGTACCATGTGAACCCCCTACGCAAGGGTGAGGGCGCTGTTGGATGGGGGCGGGGTGGCGAAGAGGGGAGGAAGGAGTTGGGGGAGCGAGACAGCACAATGTGGGAGATGCCTTCTCGAACTCAGCCCCTTTGTAGCTTCAGACTTTGTAGACTTTGGGGGTGGGGGTGGGTCTCGTCCCACATCAAGTCAATGTCTTAAGTATATGAAATGCACGCATCTCGCAGTTAAATACTATTTTAGTTACACTTAATCCTAAAAGACGTTCTGATTTTGCATTTTTAAATAATTATATTTTGCAGGATTTTATGTTTTGCTTTGCTTTTAGTAAGCTAAAGTTTGGGAGAGGGAGTTGTTTAGTTTTTCTGAAATTGTCTTTGACCTTTGGAAAGTTTGAGGGCAGCGGTAGCCTGGAGGCCCACTGCCCCCAGGTAAAATGACTCCACCCTGCACTCTTCTCACTTTGCACTTTCCATAGGCAGTTTCATTGCCCCCCAGTGCCACTGGGTCTCAAATGGATTCCAGCCTGGGTGGCTAACACCTCCCAGCTCCTGCACCCCACACAGCCCACAGTGCCTTAGAAATCCAGACTCTAGGCGCATCCTGCACCCCCACGCCCAGCTGCTACCCTACAATATCTTCTTTTAGCCAAAGGGACCTCAGCCCCTGACTGTCCCCAGCTGGAAGCCTGGAAGTCCTCCTCAGACTCCCTCACCCCACACACCTGTGGAGTCACAGTGACGCTTACTCCTTAACATTTCTCTCCCCTGCCCTCCCTGTGTTCCTACCTCAGCAAACAACACCAGCGCCCATGAGGAGGCATTCCTCTCCTAAATAGCACCCACGTCTGCCTCTCTCTAGCTCACCTGCCTCCCCCCTGGATTTATCTGATGGGCTCCGACTGCTCTTTTTCCTCCAAGCCCTTCCCTTGGCTGCTGGGCAAGACTTAAGCTAAAAGGCAGATCTGATCACACAGTTCTCTGGAAGCCTTTCAGCGCCCCACAACCCCGAGCCGAGACTGACACCAGTCAGTGCACGAGGGGCTGTGAGTCTGGCTCCGTTGCCGCCTGGCTTCCGGTCAGGGCCTCCTCCCCACGCTCACTCACTGTGCCTTTAACAGGTATTTTAGAATCTGCTCTGCACTGGGCCCCCTATTTCCCCCCTACATCCCTCTCCACATCCAAATAAGGATTTCCTAAAGGCCTGGAACCCTTTCCACCTCTTTCCCGTCATAAACATTGTTCCTCCTCCCTGAACCTCCCAGACTTCTGTGTCATCAGCTGCAGTCCACTGCAGCCCAGCCATGTAGAAAATACAATGTCTTTTATTTTTTAAATAAAAATATGTTCAAGATGAACAATGCTCTGATATACCTGTACATGGGAAATGATTATGATAGTCAGGCTAATTAGCATATCTACCTCCTCCCAGATACCGTGTGTGTGTGTGTGTGTGTGTGTGTGTGTGTGTGTAGGGAGCACTTCGCTTATGACTAACCTGGTTTTCCTCTGGAACCCTCAACAGCTAACTTCAGGAAAACAAATTAGTGTCCACTTCTGTTTAAACTAGGTCCATTCCGACACTCTCACCCTCAACCAGCGTACAGGCTTTCTAGGAAACATGCTGGTGTCCTAGCTCAGGTCCCCTGGGCATGTGGTTAGTATGATCCATTGGGGCAAATTGAAGAAATACAAAAAGTTGTATACATGTTTACTTTTATGTATAAAGTAATTGTGTTTTGCTAATATACTGATACTCGTATACAGAGACATAAATGTACATGCGTTGGGTGCATGTGCCCAAGTACTTCACTGGTAGGAGCTAAAGAAAAAAAAAAAACACTTAGGGAACCATTGGCTTCTCCTGGCCTCTGTTCCTCTGCCACCATCCAGCTAGCATATTCCACTGAGTGCCTCTGACCTTCTTCATGTTTCCCAAACTCATCAAGATCATGCTCGGATTCTTCCCACAACTACAACCCCTCGCTTTGCCCAGGATTCTGCTCCAGTTTATCTCCTTAGAGACACCTCACTCATACCCCACCTCTCAATGCTTCACCTACTTCCCTATTTTATCATTCTGCATGTCAAGTGCCTGACACTATATATAGAGCATTGTCTGTCACCACAACAGAATGAAGCCCTACTTTGGGGCACTGAAGTATGGTCAGCAGAACAGATGACTGCCCTCTGTTTGCCCACGGTCTTCTGGTGCAGACCTCCATTATGTCTGCATCCCTGTAGAGAACAGCTGTCCTGGAGAATGTTCCACACTATGAAAATGTCTGTATCTGTGCTGCCCAAGCAGTAGGCATTCGCTGCCAGTGGCTGTTAAGCACCTAGTATGTGGCTAAGTTTGACAGAAGAGTGGATTTTTTTTTTAAAGATTTATTTATTTATGCATACAAGAGCTGGGGAACAGGCCAGAGTCCAGGGAGGTGAGAGGATTCACCAGAGACAGAGCTGGGAGCAGAACAGGCAGACTGACTGAAACACACTGCTGAGGGGAGCAGCGGGCGAGGCAGGAGAGGTCTGCTGCACCATGTGGGTCCCCACCCTGGCCAGTGGCAGGGATCGAACTCATGCCACAGTGGCTTCGGTCTGCCTCACAGTGCATTGCTTAACCCACTGTGCCACCAGGGAGACCCCCCAAAGAGTGGATTTTTAATTGTACTTCATTTTAATAAGTCATGTGGCTGTTTGCCACAATACTGGACACTTGCTACTGTCAATTGTAAGGTCCTTGAGAGCCATATTTGTTCTCTAGTGCCCAGCACAATACCTGACATGTGGCAGACACTCAGCAATGTGGGGTGTCAGCCTAAGGGGGGGGTCTCAGAGAAGGAAGGAGTTAGCTCTAACATGAACCTGTGATGCTGTTTTTTCCTCTAGTTCACACAATTACCAGAAAACCCATGTCTTGGCATGATAATCTGGAGGAGCCTGCAGATGGTGAGTACTGGATTTGACAGTACCATTGAGACAGAGCACAGGGAGGGAGCTGAATGGAAACCCCCTTGGGGTACCGTGGGGCAAACATCAGTCCTCTGCTTTGATCATCTGAAAACTGGACTAATACTAACCAGACTCATAAGAGGCTGATATAGTCAACCATACTGACAACTTATTAACTGTCAATCCAACAGAAATATTCCTAAAGGCCTTAACATGATTAATTTATATTGTGATTAATATAAAATATTAATATGATTAATATTTTCCCATAGGGGCAAAATAAGATAGCATCAGGACTTATGTTTGTCTGCTTCTAGGTGTAAAGAATTATGTAGGCATTCATTCTCTCATCAAACATTTAGTGTTACAGCACAGGTTCTAGAGCCACATTGAGTTCAAATTCTCATTTGGGCTATTTCCTGACCTCTCCAAGCCTCTCTTAGGGCCATTATGAGGACTCAACAAATAGTGCTAATGCTGAGAAAAGTATCTTGTACATGATGATTAGGAAATATTGTTATTTTTATTATTGCCGTGTCACTTTGATGGATCCAAGAGAGGACCTCACACCATAGTGAAGGAGACAGAGAAATAAAAAGTAAATAGTAAGATTGGGATGACAACAGCATAGTACACAGCAGTGCGGTTCTAGGAAGTCTTCTTGGAGGAGGTGATAAAATGGCGAGGTGTGGGATATGTCAGGTATAGAAGATTGTGGAAGAACGCTTATATGGAAAAGCACACAAATGAGAGACACCATACAGCCTGGGAACTACAGTAGTTTGGCATGACCTCAGTGCACAGATGGTCAAGAGAGAGGGAGTGAGGGAAGAGAGGTATCTGACGGGAAGCCTAGCCCATCCCAGCCAGCCCTCCTCCTTCCACTCTCCCTTGTTAGAGTTTGATGGAAGAAGGATGTGGGATTATAGAGTAGGACAAAATGGGAGTGGGGATCTCATAGCAGAGTGGAGAGACAAGTGAACAGACTAATAGAACATACTCAAAGGACATCAGGTGGTTATCTGTAGGAAATGCTGGGGACTGGCAACAATAAGGAAAGCAGCTGGTGGTGAGAGGGTTTCGAAAACCAGATGGGAGTTTATTCCTAGCTGCCTTATTTTGGGGATAAGCTGGGTCCAATGTTAGGCCCTAAATTCATACCCCTTCTTATTATTCTCAGTCATCTTGCTGAGGCAGATGTTTTCCTCCCATTTTACAGATGAACACAGAGGCCCTAGAACCATTAAACCACCTGACGAGCTAGTAGATAGGTGGAAGGGTCAGGAATGTGGGACTATAAAGCCCAGGTTCTCCGCTGTCAAACTGCCTCTCTTGGAGACAGGGCAGAAATTAAAAATGAAAGATTTGAAGTCCTAGGCTGTGTATAGATCTATATGGTGCCAGCAGTCACACATACTACGACACAGGGGATCTAATCTCACAGCCCTCCCCTCCCTCTTGAGAAGCCATGACTATGACTTCGTTGACCAGATTGCTTCCTGGCTCACGGTTTTCTCTTGCTGCCTGCAGTGTACCCCTCTGCCTTTCTCAGCTGGCTCCAGAGGCTGCCCCTCACCATCCTATCTACAGTAGCTGCCCTGGACCCTGCCTGTCTTTGCCTACCCCCTTCTTCACAGCTTCTATCACTGTTTGCCATCATGGGGTTCATCCCCCCACCAGGAGAGTGGGGACATCTGCCTCGAGGACCCACAGCACTGCCTGGCACGGGGTCTGTACTCATAAATACTTGCTGAAAGATGAGGCAGACACCCCTGTCGCGAGGCCCAGGCAAGCCCAAGGCCCCTGTGGACAGTGACTGGAGAAAAGGTCACTTGGTCCAAAACCTGACTCCTCCCAACTCGTGCCTCCCCTCCCAGCCAAGTTTCTCAATCTCATCCACCATGCCGCCCAGGGACCGAGGAAGAAATACGCAGAGACACAGACGGAAAGCCAAGAAATCGGATGGGACTCAGAGCCCTTGGTAAGCCGGCTCCTTTACTCATGGAAGCAGCACAGGTGCAGGGAGAGGCGGGTCCAGGGCCAGACTCTCTGGCTACCACTTCCGGCCGCATGACCTGGGCTAAGTTACTAAACTCTTTTGTGACTCAGTTTCCTTGTAAAATGGAGATTTTACAGCACTTCTAAGATTGTGATGAGGATTAAATGAGGTGTTTGTGACATGCTTAGAACAGTGCGTGATGCACAGTAAATACTGTGTGTTGATTAAATAAAGGCTGCTGGTGACAGCCTGGATCTGCTCTACCAGTTACCAGTAGGCTGATTTGGGCATGTCACTTACCATCTCCACATCCTGCCCCCTCCTCTGTAAGCAGGAGTGCTAGTAATGGTACTCAGCCCAGGGAAGGCACCACCTGCTGTAAAGGCACCTGCATGCCCAACTCAGTGGCTCTTGAGCCAAAAGCTCGATTTCAGGTTCTACCACTTCCTAACAGTGTGATGTGAACGTCTGTTAACCTCCATTTATTCACCTTAAAATAAGGTGAACATTGGCACTCGAAGGTTTGGTGTGGTGACTAACCGAGACAGTGTATAGAAACTACTGAGGGCCACACCCAAAGCATAGCGGTAAGTGGGGACAACTTGATGCTGATGAGGCAAAGGGGGCACATGACCCACCCGAGGACCAGAGAGGTGCTTCTGCTCCTCAGCTCTAGCCCAGTTGTCTTCATGCACTGAGTGACTTTCTAGTGTGCTTCCTTCCCAAGAACTCCACTCCCTGTAGTTCTCACATTGCTGCCGCGGGGGTTGGACTCCTCACGCACTTGTACGACTCTAATCTGCGGCCTGTGACTGGCAAGGTCTGTTCTGTGAAGACCGAAGCAAAGGGCTCAGCAGAGGTTTCACGAGTGCGGATGGGAGCAAATAGCTGCTAGCTGCAACGTGGGGAGCGCCTGCAGGAGACTGGGAGAGGATGCCAGCGTGACCCCTCCACGTAACAAAGAGGGGCTAAGTCCAACACAGAGGCAGGGAAAGAAGAGAGATGCTCAAAGGGAAAGAGGAGGAGGGTGGGATGGATGGATGATCTAACTTACCGAAAATGAGGGAAGGGAGGATTGTGAAGGAGGCAGGTTAAGGCAAAGTGGAGATCATCAGTTAGACAATTAAGTCACTTAGAAAAATATCACAGAGTACAAGTAATTTAACTGTTCGTCATTTTCTTGGAGGACAGGCCTGGCTCCTGTGGGTACAATGTGTGTGTGGAAATGTTGCAAGCTGACAAGTACACCTTATGTCATCATACCCTGATGGGAAGGACAAGGGGCCTGGCCAGCCCTGCCTGTTCAGACCCTCGCAGGCTCCATGGAGTTGACTGCATGCGCCCCCATATCAGCCATCACTACAGAGTGGCAAAGGGGCCGCAGATACACCAAGCCTGTGCAGTGTTATAAAGCAGAGGGCACGGGTGGCAGAGTAACACAGTGCACCACAAACGTCAGTCCAGGCATTGTGCAACCCTAAGAGAATTATGCTGGATTTTCAGAGTGGTTTCATCAGCCCTGACTTAACTTCAGGCTCCCAGCCCCTGGGTAGGACTTCACCCCAACAGGCTGAGGACCCCCAACTCCAACACTGGGGTACTAAGGAAGCCACACTTAATGAATACCTCTCAGCCTCTAGTCTCTTAGTAATATTTGCTCCAAGTATTTCCTTTAAGGTAATTCATTGCACAGTGTAGCTTCTGTAAGAGCTTTGTGTGAGAGGGGCTAGTCTTAGTTCTGTGTAACTACTTCAACATCATTCATTCTTTCAATAAATATGAGTGGAGTCCCTCCCTATTATGTGCTGGATCCTGTTCTAGGTGCTGGGGTTAAAGCAGTGACTGAAATAGGTACAGCATCTGCCTCAAGGATCCTATATTCCAGGGTTGAGGTTGTGAAAGTGATTTAAGTCTCCAGGTTTACCAGTTTCCAAACCCCAGCTTCCTCCACCCACTGGCTTCTGACACCTGCATTCTCCTCTTCAGATCAACCCAGACCGCAGTGACCGCAGGTTGAACCACTTCCGGGTCTACAATGACATCACTCTGTACAAGGCGAAAATGTGGAGCTTGGGAGAAGACGATCGCCACAAGTAGCATCCCAGCAGTGCCCTCAGTCCCTGCTGTTCATGCCCAGAGTATGTCCTCCCAACTTAAATAAAGATGGCTTCAAAGCCTCAGTTTGACACTGCCTATCCTGAGTCTCATCTCTCATATCTGCCCAAGTCCACTGGTTCAGTTCCTTAGTCTTACAACTAGTGGGAGAATTCCAGTTGAAGATGGCTTACAATTATCTTCTATTTTTCCAAATACCCCAGAAAGCATAGTACGGGCATGATTGAGGTATGAAGCCACAATGGTATGGCAAAGAAACATTAGCAACCAAGGAAACAGAAGACATTTAATGGAAATCTGATGGAAAGTGGAGGAGGAAACCACAGAAAGCAAGACCAGCAGGAGCCATGTCCCCCAGAGCTGTGGAGAAGGTTCAGGACTCCAAGGCAGCGGGGTGGGGGTCGGAGACTGAGAATGGGCATGAGGAGTTAGTCCCTCTCCAAACACAAGAGCATCCCCCACAGCAGTCCGGAGGTGGTCTGCACGCGACGGGGAGAGCCCAGGGCTCAGCGATTCCAGTAAAACACGGTAACTATGACGGCGAGGCTGAAAACAAGCTGAACCCCAGCCCAGGCTCTGAAGCCGAAGGGTTCCTCTAAAGAGTCCCATCTAGTACCACCTGCAAATCTTAGACTTGCAAAGTCAGAGAACTTCCAGGCTGCTGGTGGCCTGGGTGAAAGGAACAAAAGAAGCATTTATTCAAAAAACAAAACGATAATTCATATTCTGAGTCATCTAGTGCCTTGTAGTTAGAAGAATACAGTGGTGAGAAAAGAGTAACTTAAGAATAAAGAACTCTTAGTGAACAGTGTGAAAAATGAGGGCTGCAATAAAATGACCAGAAAAAAATAATTAAGAAATCTTTAAAGTAAGCTAAAAATACAAACTTAGATTATCAGAAAAGGTACAAAATTTGACTCATAGAACAAAGAAAATTGAGAGGGAGGAAGTTATCAAATACAACTTCCCAGAAACCAAAAACATGAATCCTTCCAAATCCCCTAAATAAAGAATGGAAACAGGCCCACGTCATGGTAGATTTCAGATCACAGAGGAGGAAAAGCGTCCAGAGAGAATGAGAACCAGAGCTGCAGCAGACAGCTGGAGGTTCAGACAAGGAAGCAGTGCCTGCATCGTTCTTGGGGAAGATCCACATCAATACAGTAAGCTGCAGAAATGCAAGGCAAAGAAAAATCACTTCTTAAATTCCTTCTTACGCAACACTGGAAATGGTATGCAGCACAAGGTATAAGCTATAAGGGAAGAAAATACAGAACCTAGAAATAATGGATCCCATCTAGAAGCTTTTAAAAGGGACGTAGGTTGTACCAAGAAAATTATAAGGTGGACAAAAGACAAGGTACTGGGAAAGAAATAAGGATGTAGAAGGGAAATTAGATGCACACAACAAAATAAGATGATGATTGACTCAGGTAAAAACTGCTGCAAAGGAAAAAAAAAAAAAAAACTACCACAAAGTAAGTTTTATCACAGTACACCTATCTCTAAACTGATTGGTATTTAAACAATCATATGATATGAAACAATGATTATAAATTTCTCTGAAACGATGGTTCAACTATTTGGAAGGACGGGGAAGAGAAATTGAGGGGAATGTAAGTTAAATCTCCATCTATCATAAAAAGAAGGCAATTTGGATTCAAAGTCTAATTATCAAAATTAGTAATATTACTTACTATGTAAAAGTAACATCTCAATCTTGTAAGTCTATACTGAGTTTTCAACCAAGGATCTATGTTTGAAATTTTTCTTTAGTTTATTAAAAAAAAATTTTACCAGGAAAAAAAATATACTAAACACCGGAAGGAATCCAATTATACTAAGAAATCTCGTCTTCATCCCTTTTCTTGGTTCTCTGTAAACAAAGATGCTGCTTCATCAGCGTGCTCTGCTCTTCATTTTCTGCCTTGTCCGTTTTCCAGGTCTCTTCTACAGAAAAGAAACACAGGAGTGGTCACTTTGCAGCTGGGCCTTCTGCCCCAGGGGCAGGATGCGCAAGGGGGTGGGCGTGGGCTGGGAGCAGGGCACTGACCCGGCCCTCACTTACATTCGATCCTTTCTTCCCAGGCTTCTTGAGGCCCTTGTCGTGAGCCTTCTTGGCCCGGAAGCTGGATACATCATTGAAGCTCTCACGTGTGTTCCACTTGGAACCTTTCTTCTTTCCACCATAACCAAACTTCTGGTTTTTATAGCGTCGTTTGGCGTTGGGACTAGGGAAATAAAGGGGTCCTGCAGGTTACCCGCACACGGCAGATATGACGGGACTTGTGGCCCCACAACACTTCCAGCTACCTGCAGAGCCCCCTGGACACCATGCTGCTCAGAACGTCACCCTGGCCTCTCCGTTCCTACCCCACAAACTGCCCAGATAGGAACATTTATTTCCAGTTTGAACCACCAGAGCAGCAAAAGGAAGCAAGAACTGGGAGAGGACCCACATGTATCATGTGGTTCCCCACTTATCTTTGGAACAAAGACCTTTTCAACTAAATCTTAATAACCTATCTTTTGTTGTTTTTATTCCTCTCAAGGATACCTGTAGCTCACTAACCCTACATTACTGGTATACATACAGTAAAAATTCAGATGTAATATAATTTATAACTAGTTATCCCATAAGAAACTCAAATTCAGTATATTCAAAATCACCCATCATGCCCCCTCCTACTCTGGTCCACCTCCTGTTTACATGCCCGAACTTGAGGTTGGTGGTACGTCTTCCAGCCACCCAGGCTACAAACCCAGGAGTCAGCCTGGACTCTCCTTTCACTCTCCACACCCCATTCAGTTACTGAGTCTTCTTGATTTAACCTCTTGAACATTTCTTCAATCCATTTTCCCCTCTCTAATCCCATTACCACTTTCAGGTCATTACCACTGCTCATGTGGAATTCTATAACAGTCTCCTAGCCAATTTCCCTGTCTTCTCCAAGTCTATCCTAGGTACTACTTAATTTTTTAAAACATGATCTGCTCATTAATTTGAGTGAAGTCCACCAGTATCTGCCCACTGTTTGCTTGATAAAATCCAAACTTCTCAACAAGCCAGATAAACATGGCCTCCAGGTGTTAGCCTAAGTCCACTCTGGCTACCGCTCACCTCCTCAGCCTATATTCCCAATGATAACAAATATTGCTGTTCCTCACAAACTTGCTGTTATAATCTCTATTTTTGCTTATTTATGTTTTGTCTTCCCCAAACCTGCTTTTCTTCTATTTTCCTGGTTAGTTCATACCTATCTTTCAGACTAACCTCAGGCGAGTCCCTCTTCATGGAAGCCAATTCCCAGACCCTATTCCCCAGATCAAGTCAGTATTTCTAAAAATTGCTTCCATACTACTCCCTTACATGTCTCCACCAGTGCATTTACCATTCTACGAGAAAATCATCCTTTCTCCCAGGCCAAGGATGCAGGTATGCATAAAGGTGAACAAAAGGAACAATAGCAGCATCCAACATCATGCCACAGTATGATCTTCAGCTTACCAGGCTCATTCATAGATGAGGACGTTAACGCTAAGAAAGGTAAAGTAACTTGTTCAAAGTTCCCCTGCAAATAAGCAGCAGACTCAGATCTGAAACCTCATCTGTACTAGCCATCAACTGTGAGGTGGAGAATCAACTTCTACTGAACAGTCACTTAGATTGTGCCAAATCCTGAAATTGTCGTAACTTTAATGTTCAAAGACTGATGTGGCTAAAAGGCCCATCACGGAGGCCTCTGGGCCCTGGCTACCAGCAGCAGCCACACACTTTCCACTGAGGTTGCTCCATGTGGAGGCCCCACTGTATCTGGAAACTGCTGGCCCAGCACACACCCCAAAACAAAATTGAAACACTTCATACCCCTTCTTCATCTGCTGGCCTTTGGCTCCTTCCTTCGTGCTCCGTGCAACTGGTTTCTGATCTCCCTCAAGGAAATCCAGTTTATCAGAGAAGCCTGGAAGTGAAAAAGTACTATCAGCAGTGCCACTGTCTTTCAAGCTTCAACTTCTCAAGAAGGTTGCTAATTACTGAATCGATTTTAAGAGGTACATCTTGCTCCCCATACCATTCCCAAATCTTAGGTCCAATAGTTCCAACCAGTCACAGCCTTAAGCCCTGTGTTAGAATTAACTCTAAGGCAGCCAGTATCTCCAGCACTCTCCCACATACTTCGGAGCAAGATATACTAACCTTTCTGATATTTCTTAATTGCAGTCATCATATGTGCTTTCTCCTGCTGCCTCTTTTGAAGAACCTCTGTTTGCACCTGAGGCAAGGATACAGGACTATTACTCCATTGCAAAGCATCACCACCAGTGTCTACTTTCTCTCAGTAATGATACTGACAAAACCACCCCCACTGAATATTTACTAGCTGCCAAATCTCTGCTAAGGCTCAGAGGATATCCTTAATCTTCACAACCCAGTGAAGTACCAGCCCCCCAAATCAAAGCACAAAGAGGTTAAGTTAATCTGCCGGAGTCACAGGGAAAAGTACATAGTCGGTATTTACACTCAGGTAGACTGACTCGAGGAAGTACACTCTTACCCCATTACAAAATCCTGCTATGCAGGAAATCATGGTTACTGCAGCAAATCATGGTTAGGTCCACACCCAATTCACCCCATTAATTATATTTGGGCAGATTAAAAATCTAATTTATTGTCATTAGACATGAAAGTCTGCCCTCCACATTCAAGGGTCCTGAATACTCAGATTAACCAACTGAGGGTCAAAACTACATACTATGCAGTTACATCTATGTACAGATTTACTTTATTAATCCTTAAAAATACATTATAATAACCACTTACGATAGCATTTACAGTGTATTAGGTGTTATGAATTATCTACACCCGGATTTAAAGTACATGGGAGGATGCAAGTATATTATATGCAAATACTACACCATTTTATATAAGGGACTTGAGTATCCAAGGATTTTGACATCCACAGGGATCCTGGAACGAATTCCCTATAAATCCTGAGATGATTATATGAAAAAAGGGAGTGGGCAAAAACAATCCCTCCGAAAAAACAAAACAGGAAAGCTTTCAGGGCAAAAAGAGACATGTCTAATGCCGGGTTTCTCAATCTCAACACTACTGAACCTTGGGCAGCATAATTCTTTATTGGGAAGTAGACATCCTGAGCTGGGCTTCGTAGGCTGTTTAGTGCCCTCCCTGCCAAGAAGTGACAACCAAAACTGTATCCTGGCATCCCCAAATGTCCCCTGATGGGCAAATTCAGTCCCAGTTGAGAACAACTGTCCTAAAGTTTCCCCATATAATTGGTAGAAGCAATGAAATAACAGGCCTAACTTTTCTTTGATATATTAGATATGTTAAAGAAATTACCCATGTCTTCAAGGTGATCTCAGCCATCTACCTCCAGATCAACTCAATAAATTGAGAAAAGCCCCTCTACCGAGGATGGGACACTAACATACTCTTCCTCCACTGACCACCCATCAGTGAAGTGACTCCAAATGCGGAGAGAGGTCAGCATTCCAGATCTTAAGTGTTTATGTCCAAAATGCTGACAGTCTTAACACCCAAGCTGATCCTCCTCGAACTCATTTCTTTCCACAACCCTAACTTACATTCCTTCCATCTTCTTTCTTAGGTGACAACGCAATCAAAAAGAATAAGCAAAAAAAGGTTTCATGGTATGCCTGCTCTGGTTTTACATTGGAGTTCAGCTAGTCGTAGCTCTAACAGGGGTACCATTTTTCTTTTAGACTGGATGACAATAATATGATTCCTTCAAGAAAATTATAATCACCGACGTCAGTGATTCTCAAATCAGAGTCACCTGAGGAACTTTTTGGGGAAACAAGTCTAGAAATCTGTGCTGAAAAATTTGTCAGGATGATTATGATGTGAGGTGAGCTTTGGAAACTACAGAGTTGTACTTAATGCTACTTCTCTCTCTCTCTCTGGAAACTACAGAGCTGTACTTAATGCTACTTCTCTCTCTCTCTCTCAATGCTACTTATCTCTCTCTCTCTCTCCCTCCCTCCCTCCCTCCTTCTCTCTCTCTCTCTCTCTCTCTCTCTCTCTCTCTCAATGCTACTTATCTATCCCTCCCTCCCTCCCTCCNCCCCCCCCCCCCCCCCCCTCTCTGTCTCTCTCTCTCTCTGAAGTAACAGACCGGACTAAATGCCACAGGACATGGACCCAAATCAGACAGCAATCTGTCTAACAAATGCACTCAGCCTCTTCATTCCCACGCATTTTCCTCCTCACCTTCTTTCCATATTTCCTGAGTGCTCGTAGTTGCTTAGCCTTTTCAGACTTCTCCATAGCAGCCTGTTTAGCCTGCAGTTTCTGTCGAATCTAAAACACAAAGTATTGCCTGCTTATGTTATTTGAATCTGGGATTACTGTTTAAGGTGCACTAGAGCAAGGAACAGATATATATATCCCCAGTTCTGCAAACCACTGCTCAAAGGAACCTTATAAATTATCTATTCCAACCCATCTTTTACACCTGACAATGAAGCCCAAAGGTGAGCACTTTGCCCAAGATACCAAAAGTACCAGAATGGAGCTAGAATTTGAAAGCCACCTTCTCTCGCCCAGTGTGCTGTTTGTTCCATTTTATAAAACAGCCTGCTTGCAGCCTTGCCAGGAGACACTAACTTCTCCCTATTCCTACTTTCTGCAAAATGAAGTTAAGCCAGTATGCAATCTTAGTTCCTTTCTCCAATATACCATGTACACAATAAAGACCCAAACTGGTATCAAGTAAACAGCCTTTCCACAAAACATACTCATTTCAGTGATTAGCAGGTGTCAGTGCAGATATGAAGATATGTGTGGGCTCATTTCTAGATTAGCTTCCCTGTGTAGCACTGAGACCAGAGCTCCCTTAAATCCAGTTGGAGACCAAGGGAATTGTTTAAATATAGTTTGAACTAAATGTTGGAAATTCTCTTCCTCCCAAAGTTAAGCGAGAACTAAGTTCTACCTAACTTTAAATTTGACTACATCCGAACCATTTATATATGAATCCCTCATTTTACAAAATAGAAAACTACGGCTCAGAGGAAAGGAAGTGACAACAAGTTATAATGCTGTTCCCTGGCAATGACAGTAAAAAACTATAGTCTTCTCTCTCCATCATGCCAGTTAGAAATGCAAAAGGCCATCCTTATGTCAAGGCCCACTCTTCTTACAGCACTTTCCTCCCCTTAACTGTTTAAATTAGGAGCAAATCATTCATATATTTATTTAATTGGTGGTGATCAGTACGAGTCTGAAATAGTCAGTGGAAAGAATAATTACCCGCAGACAACCCTTCTCTATTACTGGCTTTATATCTATCTCTTTGAAAACATTATAGGAGATAAGCCAGCAGAATTTACTTAAGTACAAAGTCTCAGCCTTCCAGAGAAAACTTTTCCCGTTTTTTACCTTCTGCATCTGCTGGTCAGTCTTGGCCATCTCTGCAAAATAATCAGTGGGCCTTTTGGTAGGGACTTTGAGCTGATGGAGGCGGGGCAATACTGTAAGCACTGCAGCCTGGGCCTGACGGTAGCTGAGGATTAAGACAAAGTGTGAAATAAACTAAAGGAGCAAGATCTTGACTCTTCTGTCTCTTGTGAGTTATACAAGGTCAGGACTTTCAACATGTGGCCTCCACCAAGAATAAACACACAAAACTGGATTAAAACTTCATTAACTTGGTATCTAGAAGAAATTTAACTGAACATTCATTTTTGAAAGTGGAAGGGACAGTACTGCTAAAAGTAAATAACTAGTTTAAGAGAATGATCACTGAAAGTACCCATAACTTACAAACTAATGCCAATTATGAATTCTTTAGTTACTAAAAAAGACCGTAACAACTTTCCACAAATTTTTCTTCTAATAACTAAAGGCTTGTTAAAAGAATATAAAAAAGAAGCTGGACTCTGAATTGTGGTTGGTAAACAAAAGGCTCTTCTGTCAATCAGGGAAAATCTCTGAGCTCTTTATAGTCAGAAGAAACCTTCCCGCTTACTCCCGGAGATATGAGACCTTCTGAGAAGTACAGGTTCGCTACTTTCCGCCCTCTCAATTCTCTAGCAGAAGGACCCATCCCCAGCTTCTCCCACATTTGAAAACATACATACAAGCTCATCTCGCGCTTGAAGTCATCTTCTGGATCAACACCCTTCTGGTCATTATTCTGAGGTGTTGACTGTGGCCCACTGATTTCCGGCACGGGACCCAGGGTGACATCAAGCCTTTCAACCCATTCCAGATCTCGCTTGAATTCAGTCAAACAGTGCTTCAGGCCATTCTAGGAAATTCAGACAGGAGCTCACAAAAAGGGAACCAACCAGAGGGAACCTGCGACTGTCTCTCCCAAGCCCAGAGCGTCAGACCAACGTACAAAAGCTGATAGCCAGACAGACAAGTGACTGGGCAATGCGCAGTCTTGGAAGATTTCACTCCCCCAAGCACAACAGTGCCTTGTTTACATCCCATAACGAGTACGCCCCGATTTGGCACCCTGAGCTCACCACGTCGTTCACTGCCTTCTTCGGCCCCTCTAGCACGACATTGAGGCCTGGCTTCAGCAGCCCTCGGGAAAACGCATCCTGCAACTGCAAGACACGTTCGGCGGTCAGTATCGGAGGAGTAAGGTCCCCACTCCCGCGCGCAGCCGGGACTGGTGTCCCACGAGCTCGGTAGACACCTACCTCTCTGTCAGTGACAAGAGAATCGTCTGAATCCGACTCCGAACCTGAGAGCGGGGGAGTGTCCATCTCGCAGCACGCTCGCGGGACGCCTATCCGAGGAAGCAGAGGCGCTCAAGGCCCGCGCAGCTGGAATAGGGAGGCTCTCGCCGGCTCGGCCTGCCCTCAGCCCCCCACTTTCAAGCAGTGGATCCACGTGCACTTGAACCGCACCGGCTCCAACAACTCAACTCCGCGGAGGAGCTTATTTAATCGGAACTTCCGTTTCCGGTTTCAGACCCACTCTTCCGGTTAGTCGTTGCTATAGGAACCGCTCCGGCGTTTGAAAGTGTCCGGGTTGCTGCGGCTCGGTAGAGGTAGTACCCCTACATACAAGAGCTGTCTGGTGACCCAAAGAGAAGTGAAAGGTGGGAACGAGTACCTGGGGCCTTGTGGAGGAGCAGGGAGCTGCCGGGAGCAAAGGAAAAGGGAGAAACAGGGACCACGGGTGAAGAGGCGGGAGCCCGAGAGCGGAGGGGGGCTCAGTGGGCGGGGCCGCGGGCGGGGCCGCGGGCGGGACGGGGCGGCGGGGGGCGGAGCGGTGCTCCTCGCCACACTCACCTCTGCGCTTGCTCTTTAACAGAACGCCTCAGTGGGTCGCGTCAGTGGGATACCATGTCCACCGTAGTAGCTCAGTCGCTGCATGTTTTTGGTTTTCGAGCCCACGTAGCCAACAATGTCTTCTTCTTCGATGAACAGATCATTATGTTCCCTTCAGGAAATCACTGTGTGAAGTACAATGTGGATCAGAAATGGCAAAAATTTATTCCAGGTAAAACCCTTCCCGTCATGATACATGTATTCACCTTAAATGCCAAATACAAGCCTGTAACTTCCAGGGTCCGTTTCTGAAGCTTGGAAATGCCAGCTATAATCCCATAATCCTAACATGACAATAAAAGAAAATGTTTTGGGCCCATTTGAATATACAGTGTTTATTAATATAGAAGAAAGAAATGTCTGCTTTGCATTAACATGCACACTTTAATCACACATGCACAGATAAAAATCTCATGTAAAAACGTTCATTTAAAGGTACTTTTTTTTCACTGTGATTTATTGGGAAAATACTCAAGACTCTATTCATGCACCTTCAATATCATTGTGTTTGTGGTCACTAGGGCCTCTTTTTGAGTATGCCACCTTTGTTCAGTGCATTTTGAATCCAAGTTTGATGAACATGTTAGGGGGAAAGGTAGTCCTAAATGGATTATGAGTGTGTGGACTCCAACCCCCACCCCAGACCATCAGTGTCCCAAAGCCACAAATCCAATAAAATAATTATCGAAGAGTGGATCACTGGGACCTAAGGGTAGAGTTGAGCAGCCAGGCTGGCCATAAAACTAGAGGTGAGCTTTGGATGCTTTTTTTTTTTAATTAAAAAGCTAAACTTTTTTTTTTGGAGCTATTTTATTTAATTTAAAGCCAGCTTTTAATGTGCCATTGTTTAGACCTGGTAGGGTATTTGTGGATTTGTATCCTTCTCTTTTTCCCTTGGTGTTATTACTATTTTATTCCCCTTCTTTCATAAAATAAAACGTGTTAGTAACTTTTGCCACGTGTACCTGGAGTTGGGACTTTTTAAGTCTTCTAAGCGCACAAGTAAAAAACCCAGTAAAAAAAAAACCATTTTCCCAAGTCACAAGTAAACATTTGTTGTTACATTTGTTTTTGTTTGGTCCTGTTGATGGTGTACACGACTGCCAAGGCATAATCTTTATCCACCCTTTGGGGTATTCAACATGTTGTGTACTTACATATACATACATAAGACTATACACTGCATCCAGCCCCTGTGTTTTCCACAGGGGCTGGACCAGTCTGCATTCCTACCAACAGTCTGAGACGGTTCGTTCCTTTTCCTCTACACCATGCCCAACGCTTACTGCTTCTGGTCTTCTGATATGGCCAGTCTCACAGTTGTGAGGTGGAATTTCATTATTGTTTTGGTTTGCATTTCCCTGATGATAATGACAATGAGCATTTTTTTCCATGTACCTGTTGGTCATTTGAATATCTTCTTTGGAGAAGTGTCTACTTAGCTCTTCTGCCCACTTTTTGATTGGGTTTTTGGTTGTTGTTGTTGAGTCATTTTGAGCTCTTTGTTGATCTTAGATATTAGCCCCTTGTCAGATATATGATGTACAAATATTTTCTCCTATTTTTGTTTTAATGATAGTTTCTTTTGCTTTGCCTTTGCCCCGTATGTTGATGCATAGTAAAGATATGACTATAAAAGTAATGTAGTCCTAGTATAAATATTCCAGAAACACAACACTGTTTGTGTGGGAGAATTTAATATCTCTTAAATGGGGCATAAGTTTTCAGTACTGGAACAGCTAGCGGTGTTTGGGAAATGGGAATCGATTTGAATCCCCACTTACGCCCTCTACCATCAAGACAGGCTAAAGACTAATGTGTGAAAAACTGAAATCATAAAAACCTCAAGGCAAATAAGAATAAAAATGAAATTTTGGGATGGGCTAATTACAGAGAAAAATAGTGGCCACAATCCTCACCATGACCTTCCCTCCCTCCACTTCAATTCCATCCCAGGTGTGACAAGTCACAGAAGCTTAAATATCTCTCTTCACTTGTTTCTCTCCCTTGCCTTCTCACCCAGACAATTGCTGAGTCCTACTGGAATTTCTCTAATCTCCCTCCTCTCCATTCCCGTTGCCCCTACTACCTTCTTATTGCTTCTTGCCACCATCTTACTTTTTAAAGTAATCTTACTTCTTAAAATAATCTGCCAACCAGTTCCCTCCCTTCCCTCCAGGACTGCTTGGTCACCAGATATCACCCCTGTATTCCAGGAAAAGAGAGCAAGAATGCATCTATCCCTGGTTTTCAAGGGAGCACAAACTTTACCGTAAAGTCAACCCAGCAGACTTCTCTGCCTCTGTCTCATGGCAGATTGTCACGTGGACCACCTGACTATGAGGGAGGCTGAGGAATCGGGCAGTTAGCATCCCAGCCTTGAAAGTAGAGGAAGAGCAAAGAGTGCTGGCCACTGGGGACTTCCAGCCTCTATGATCTGACCCTACTCCACCCTTGAGACCCATATGCGGCTTCAGTAACATCCCACTGTTGGCACTTCTCCCACCACACACCCTTGTCTGTGCTCTTCCTGCCACTAGCCACACCCCACCTTGTCCTCCTTCTGTAATTGTTCTCAGACTTCTCCCACATCAGCCTCAGTGAAATGCTCACTGTAGACATTTCATAACACCCCAGGCAGAGTTGTACCAAGGGACCACAGAGATTACCAAGTACCTGTTTCTCCACATTTCTCCTGTTATATCAGCAGTGCCTGCCCCCGTGCCTGTTTCATATTGAATCTTGGTGAAAGCAGGATCTACCCTCATTATCCCCTTTCCCTCTGTTTGCAGGCTCAGACAAGAGTCAGGGCATGTTGGCCTTATCCATCAGCCCCAACCGGCGATACCTCGCTATCTCCGAGACTGTGCAAGATAAGCCCACGATCACCATTTATGAACTGTCATCCATTCCTTGCCGGAAACGCAAAATCCTCAATAATTTTGACTTCCCAGTTCAGAAATTTATTAGCATGGCTTTTTCTCCAGATTCCAAATACCTATTGACTCAGACTTCACCTCCAGAATCAAATCTTATCTTTTGGCTGTGGGAAAAACAGAAAATCATGGCCATGATTAGAACTGATACTCAGAACAATGCTATCTACCAGGTACCATCATGACAAGTATTGTAGAAAATTATAAAAATAGTAAGAGCTGCTTTTATTGAACGCTGCCTAGCACCAGGAATAGTGCTGTTTCTTAACATGCTTTTAAAAGTTAGTCTCGTAACTACGACATATGGCATTCTTCATTATGAACCCTGTTGTGCACATGAGGGAACTGGGGCCCCAAGTTACTTACCCAAGGTCACAGAGGTAGAGAAGAGCAGGGTCAGGGGTCCCTCACGCTGTTTTCTGTCAGCTTTCCTCTGGCCCGAAAGTGCTCTCTGGTTCCAGGTCAGGAGCAGAGGTAGATTGATCAAACTCTCTCTCCTTGACCTGGCCTCTTGCCCGCACTGTTGCTGGGCACTGGGCATGTTTGGGAAATGTGATGTAAAGGGGTTAGATCTTCACTTTTTTTTTTTAATTTTTAAAAAGACTTTATTTATTTATGAATACAGGAGTTGGGGTATAGGCCAAGGCGTGGGGGGATGAGAGATTTCACTAAAGACAGAATGGGGAGCAGAACAGGCAGGTGAACTGAAATATACTGTTGAAAGGAGCAGTGGGCGGGCAGGAGAGCTCTGCTGTGCCTTGTGGGTCCCCTCCCTGACCGGGGATCAAATTCACGCTGCAGTGGCTGCGGAAGCCCCACAGTGCAATGCTCAACCGCTTGCACCACCAGAGAGGCCCTGGGTACATCTTCACTTTCAATGTAATTTCAATGATACAGGGAGCACAGTTTTCTACTGTGGATTGAGGGCAAAATGGAAAGGCCCCCAAAGGGATCTGATCTTGATACAGGCACCACAGTCTGGGACTTAGTACGTGGTTTACAAGCTCGAGGACTCGTTTCTGTTCATGTTCAGAAATACTAGGTGGTTGGTGTCTCAGGCCAGACTCAGTTCTGCTCACAAGTGGCTGGTGTACCAAGCAACACATCCCAAGCACAACACACATCATTTAGCCAGTGTCTTTCCTGCCTGGTAGTAGAGAATGTGAGAGTGAAATCAGAAAGATGCTTGGTGATCACAGAATCAAACCAAAGGCAGATAGACCAGAAGGTTATTTATCCAGGTCACGTGACGCCTGATAAAGAAACATCCTGTTCAGAGCAGAGAGCACCTCCCGTCAAATAGATTCACTACACATATGTTAGCTGCCTTCTCTGACTCTCTGGAGATACAGTGCTGAAAAAGCCAGAAGCCTCCTAGATGACTCACAGTCTAGTAGGGGCAACTACTTGAGTAGCCATTACTGTGCCATGGGTATGAGTTACGGGTATAGGAAACTGTAGAAGACAAGCTAGCGGCCCCTGGCGTCTGGTTCCCTTCCCCCTGGACACCACACAGGGGTGTCCACAGTTTTACCGTGTGCTCGGCCAAGCCTTCATTCTGTTCTGTTGGCACAGAGTTTGGCTTTTGTTGAGATCTGCTGATCCTGCTCTTTGGTCTCTGTGAAATGACCTCTATAGCTTGCCTAGTTTAAGATTCATGGGCTCTACAAATATAACAGATAGATTTGTGCTGTTATCAAATATAGTATCAATATTATATGATCTCGTGATGTTTAAAGGATACTCTGAGCTACCTGAAATGAATATCAGTGAGTAAAATGGGAAATGACTCCCTGGTTATCTAACTTTTCCTTTTATTCTTGCACATTTTACAGGTGAGCTTCAATCCCCAGGATAACACCCAGGTTTGTGTTACTGGAAATGGGATATTTAAGCTTCTCCGTTTTGCCGAGGGAACCCTAAAGCAAACCAATTTTCAGAGGGGAGAACCTCAAAACTATCTAGCCCATACCTGGGTGTCTGATGACAAGATTATTGCTGGCACTGACACAGGCAGGCTCTTCCTCTTCGAATCTGGAGATCAGCGCTGGGAGACGAGTATCATGGTCAAGGAGTCCACCAGTGACCTGAAGAACCTGAATGTGATCCAGGAGTCAGAGAGGTAATGGTGCCCCTGGGGCGGAGCGCTTATACAGATACACTCGTTATGCTGTTACATGACACTGCAGACAGCTCAAGTGAGTGCTTCTTCCCAAACCCCTAAGTGAGACCCCAGCGCCAGCTCTCTCCCCTCTCCCCCTGCCTTTCTAGTGCCATCTGTGTTCAAGCACAACTTCGACAGCCATGAGCATCACCTAGATACAGTTCTCTTGATTTTCATACCTAACTTCATTTTATGAACATTTCAGTATGACCAGTCTTCAAAACTACAGATTTTCCAGGGGCTGTCTAATGGGCTGAATCAATTAAAAATACACCCCCTGAACCCCAGAGTGCGAGGTTTCCTGCTAAGGGCTGGGGACAGGACGACTCCAGAGGAGGCCACTCCAACAAAGAAGCGAGGAGGTGTTATCAGCAAATGCCACAGACGCGTGTGGGGTGTCTTGGGTCTCGGGAGGGAGTGGTCAGTTTCATCTTCAGTGCAGCCAATAATAATCATGTCTCACAGATCGGAACGTACCGCTCTAGGTATCAGACATTGCATTAAGCACTTTGGTATGTCTCCGCCCCCTCCAACCGCCTCCCCCATATAGACAATATAGTATATATTATAATCATGTCCATTTAATAGGCGAGGACACTGGGGCTCAGGGAGCTGAAATGGCTCCCCCAAGACCATAGCACTTGCCATGGTACACGGCAGTGGACCGGAGATTCTTCTTCCTTGTCATTTTTGGTTTACCCCTTTTCACCACCCCCCGTGCCAATGACAGTCCCTATTTTGGTCATGAATATGTTAAGGGTTTCTAACAATTGCCTCTGCCTTCCAGTTTGCTTTGTTCACGTTCCTTCAGTGGGCCCAGGGCAGCAAGAATAAAGCTTAAGCTCCTGCACGTGGCCCATGAGCCCCAATGCTCTGAGCTGCACGGGACTGTTGCCTCCCTGTGCTGCTCGTGCTCCAGCAAGCGCTTGCCTCTGGGCTCAGCCGTGTGTAGGCTCCCAGTCCCCCACTCCTGTCCCACCTTCCCGGACACTGTACGTGACATACTGCTGCTGCGTGTCCGCCAGATGTCCGTCAGGCGCTCTCGGCCTCTCTCGGCTCTGATCCGTGCATCTCCCCCGCCTGTCCTCAGAAAGTCCTCCTCACCTGCTGACCGGCTCCTTCCTGTGCCCCGACAGCCCCACCACGTGGTGTCTAGCTACGCTCTGGGGACAGGAACTGTGTCAACCTCACAGCGTTTCATAGAGCTGTTAACACAGTGTAACTCCAATAAATGCTCGTTATGTGGAAGGAAGGGGTAGGGAAAGGTGAGGACATGGAAACCTGGTTTCAAATCTCGGCTCTTCTGGTCACGCGGTGTGTGAGCTCGGAAAACTCAACCCCCCTAGCCACTTCGTTCTCAGCAGTGTAAGGATGAAGATGACGATGATAACGTTAGTAATAGTGACCGCACAGGGTTGTGAGATGACCAGATAAACGCGCCACCGCCCTGGCTGTCTTTGGAGTTTGTGCAGCATTCCCAGACCAAAGGGGAACATTTTGACTGGAAAAGGGGCTCACTGGGGCATTTCTCTCACACCCAAGGTCAGCCCCTCTGTCTCATCCCTAGCAGAATTCGCCTCCTTGGGGGTTTCTCTATAAACTCTGTGTGCTGTTTTCTTTTCCTAGCCTGATCGAATTCCCAACTGCCAGCTCCCCGATCCCTTCCTATGAACAGATGGTGGCGACCAGCGACAGCCACATCCAGCTGACCATGCCCCAGGTGTTTGCCATCGCCTCCTACTCAAAGGGGTTTGCCTGCTCCGCGGGGCCAGGGAGAGTCCTGCTGTTCGAGAAGATGGACGACAAGGATTTTTACCGAGAAAGCAGGGAGATCCGGGTAAAGAGGGGAGCAAGAAGCAACGCTGAGTCCTCTGCCTTCCCGCAGCAGGTCCTGGACAGGAGTTTGATGAGGATGACGCGAAAGGGCTGTGGCCCTGAGCAGAAAGAGGGGCCTGAGGGGAGATTTGGGGTGGGTTGGACACATTTGGGTTTTAGAATTAGGAAGACCTAGATTGGAATCTGGGAACAGAATGCTGGCGAATTGTATTTTCTCTTTGAAGATTAGTGCTGCCAGAAAAACTGCTGCCACGGTATGATTGGCGGGACCCCACCACGGTCCCACAGGCCGAAGTCAGCTCCCCTCTGCTGCCCTGAAGGGCACACCTGTGGGCCTGGTACAGATAGGCACCCACACTGGCACCACACCAGTGTACCTCGTACAGGTAGGGCTCTCCACAGGGAGAGTGGAATTAAGACGAAGGCCGTTTTCAGGGGGAATCTCCAATCAAGATGTATAGACTGATCATTTTTACATAAGCTGCTGTGTTGTTAATCAGTCACTAAAAGATGAATATAAAACCTGCAGGCACAGAGGTGACATCAGAGCGGGAAGCATGCTGGCCCAGGCTTTTGTCAGCTAAATCGCTCTGAGAGAACCCCCATCACCCCAGGGAAACCCCAACAGTGATCGCTGTCTTTTGCCTTGGGCAGATCCCTATGGACCCACAGAGCAATGACCTGAATCAGTCCGACAAACAGGACATACTCTGCATGTGCTTCAGCCCCTCAGAGGAAACCCTGGTTGCCAGCACCAGCAAGAACCAACTCTACATCATCACCATGTCCCTGACGGAGATCAGCAAGGTACGTGGGGAGGGCGAGGACGCCTGGCCCAGGGACTGACAGGCAAGCTTAATCCAGGTTAGCTGAGCCTTCATAACTGAGCAGAAGAAGATCTGATTTTAAGATGGCCACATGGAAGCAGCCGTAGAGGGACGTGATTGCTAGTTTCTTTGAGGGACACGTTGGAGTTGTCTGTCAGATTTAAATTGTCTGCACCTTTTTACCCAACAGTTGTACTTCCGAGAATTTAAGGGTACTGCTGTGCCTTTTCTGGAACCCACGTAACCAGAGCAGTAGGATCCTTTTAGCTTCAGATCATTCACCTGACCCTTACTGCTGCTGACGGGAGAGTTCAGTCTCTTTGGAGAACTTTGACTGTATTTCTCAAGATCCTAAAGTCATTCATATCATTCATACCGGCTACTGTACCCTACTTCTAGAACATACCTGTTGTGTTGGTTCCAGCCTGTTGATTGTGAGGCATCATCTGTGAACGCCTGAGGCACAGCCAGTATTGCGTCTTGTGGTTTTTGCTATGTCTGGAGGATGCACTTCAATAAAAACCATCAGGGAGCTTTGAGGAATCCGACCTTGGAGGGGCCCAAAAGCCTCACAGCAAGAGAGGACGCAAACCTGAGTCTCTGCTATTATTAGGGTTTGAGGATAGGGTGTCTCTGCTTGCCCAGGTTCACTCTTTATGGGCTATTATAAAGCATAAGAGTGGGAATTAGGGCACAGGAAGGGAGAAACAGGGTGACTTGAGGGTCAGTTATGAGGTTACCCTGGACTTTCTGAAAGACACCCTCATACACAGGGGAAGCCTCATTTCTCATTGGTTGTCTTGCTAGTAGCTGTGCTATGCAGCTGCCGAAGTGTTTATTCAAGATGCATGTCTTTTGAAATGGATGCCTCAGCAATCAAAGGCTTATACTACACTATCAGGTTATCGCTGGCCTGGCGGCATGAGTTCAGTCCCCGGCTAGGGAGTTGACCCACATGGCACAGCAGACCTCTCCTGTCTTACCTGCTGCTCCCCACTGTCTCTTACCATCCCCTGTCCCCTACTCCCCCCACACCTCTAGCCTACACCTGAGTTCTTATATGCATAAATAAATCATTCTTTAAAAAGTTTACACTGCAATCAAAAGCTGAATATCTGGCACTAAGGATGTAATCAGGGAGATGCACAAAGATTTGAATGCAAGAATATTGAGTCTCATGTTGTCCTTTAGCAACACACATTGGAGGTCACTTAAGCATCCTCACAGTAAGGAATAGCTGAGTTAAATTCTGGTATATCCATAGAATGAAATATTTTTATTGCCTTGAAATGATCGTGGCATGGGAAAATGTGCGTAGGAATAAAACAATTTGCCCCAATCTGATTTCCGTGCACCCCAGGTAATTACTGTTCACGGTAGCAATGAGAGAAGTGCAAGGCCAGCCTTTAGCTTGTTCTGCTCATATTTTTGTTGTCACCAGGGGGAGCCCGCTCACTTTGAGTATCTGCTGTACCCGTTACACTCTGCATCTATCACTGGTCTCTCTACTTGCATCCGCAAACCCCTCATTGCCACCTGTTCCGTGGATCGATCTGTTCGCCTCTGGAATTATGAGTCAAAGTAAGAAATGAAAGGCTTTGCTACTGTCGTGTGCAGAATCTCACTGTTAAGTTTGTTCATGCGAATTATTTTAATTAGAGTTTTAAATTTTAATTACTTAGAAGCTTTCAGCTGGAAAAGCTTTTTTTTAAGCAAGTCAGTCAACCTACCTGTTTCTCATCTCTGCTCACTCTTGCAGGAGCTAGAAAATGACTTTGTGCTTTATTAAATGCTTACCCCACACCATACACTGTGCTGTACCCTAGGGACATGAGATAACACTCAGCATGTCGGCTGCCTGACTCCTAGTTCCCCCAGCTCTCCTACCCCACAGAGTGCTTTAACCTCAAGGAGCTCTCTGGACCACTTATCCCTCCTCTGTCTCCTCATCGCTGCCCCCGGCCATCCTCAACCACCTAGTGACTTTACCCTCCTGGCAGGGCTTCCCTGAGAGCTCCCAACCTAGAGTGGCCCACTCTAGCATTTTTCCATTATTGTATAAAGCTTCTGTGCTTTAACATCCCGGACAACCCCTTATCAGCCTTCCTACTTCCACCCTCTTTGCAGGACAGTATCCACAAATAGCCAAAATACAGAAAAGAGAAGAACCAGTGATTGTGAGCAATTAGAGAGCTCAAATGCTGTGATTAAAATATGTTCCAGAAATGATGGGGGGGGGGTTCCAAGAATGTAGCGGGCTAGGCTTATCATTCAATCCTTGATCTTTTTCACAGCACTCTGGAATTATTTAAGGAGTACCAGGAAGAGGCATATACGATCAGCCTCCACCCATCTGGCCACTTCATTGTAGTAGGGTTTGCTGACAAACTACGGCTTATGAATCTACTCATTGATGATATACGTCCTTTCAAAGAATACTCTGTCAGAGGGTGCAGAGAGGTAAGAACTGCTAGGAAAAAGGTCTGTCTTCTGAGAAAGTCTGGGTTGAAATATTAAGAACTCACTCTGAGGTAGTGAGACCAAAGTCTGTCTTAGAGAACTTTAGTGACTAAAAAAAAGGAAAGATGGGAATCCTGTTCTTCTCCCACTAAATGCACTGAATCTACAGCTCTATCCCTTCTCTTATGTGCATCCCAAATATTTCATTGACCCCAAGCCCTTGTGAGATGCCTCTCTCATAGGTCCTCTCTATTACTGTGGAGGAATAAAAACCTGGCAAAGAAAAATGACCTTGAGATCAAAATCAGCATTGCCAGGAAGGTGAGGTAGGAGGTAGGGAAGAGCCAGTGAACAGGAGCATCAGCAGGGAGCGACAACCGCAAACCCTCAGCTTCCACCTGAGCTGACTGCAGAAACAAGAGGGGATTCAGGCATCAGTCCCCACTCTGAAACGTCTGCAGGTGGAACAAGCACTCTGCTCCATGACCAATGCCACATCGACACCCTGGCCAGTGTGGGCCACAGGGAAAACGCCCCAAGATGTCAGCCAGTCCTCGGTGCTCTTTACACCTCTCCTGGCCCCAGCTCCATACGTGGCCTCAGCCTGAACTCACCAGAGAAAGGAGCTCTTGACTGTCACCTCCGCCTCCCACTCATGGCTGTCTCGCCCTCTTGCTCTTGCTCTGTTTCCCTGTAGTGTGCCTTCAGCAACGGAGGCCACCTGTTCGCTGCAGTCAATGGCAATGTGATTCACATTTTCACCACCACCAGCCTGGAGAACATCACAAACCTGAAAGGGCACACAGGGAAGGTAAGGGAGTGAGCGGGACCTGGGACACGTAGAGCGCAAAGCCAAGCATGCTGCCAGCCAACAGGGTACAAGTGAACACAAGTGAAGTGATTCCTCTTGGAATGCACTGTCTACTTGGGGACAGAGAACTGGAACAATTGCACCGACCAGTCTCCTTACCAATGGCAATACGCTCAACCAAAGGAAAACGTAGGCTGTTACGAGAGGAAATAATGAAGGAGCTGACCAAATTTAGCTGGGGAGTGTTTGCTAAGGCCTGGTCCTCAAGGAGTGGGTCGGGATTAACTAGACAGAGCGGTGGAGGGAGCGTGCAGCTAGGGAGCTGCATGGCTTGTTGACGGACCATTTCAGACTCCGCCTGGTAATGCTACGTGCTCATTCTGCAGGAGCTGGTGTTGGTGGCAGTGACGGCTGCTGCTGACAAGGCTCAGAAGCCTCGTCCTTGCACTGTGCCGCCTCATGCCTGCCCTGCATTCTTTCATGTTTCAGCCTGGCTGCTGAGGGGCACGCCTGGGAGGGCCTGGGTTGCTTTTTAGTCGTGAATTTCACTTAAACCCAATTAGCCAGTTGGATTTTTACCCTTCGCCACTGATTTCCTATAGGCCTTGGAGGCTGCTTTCACAATTCATGGCGTTTACATTTTTTGCTCCATGTCCAGCCAGTAGTTTGGTTGTGCCTCTCTGACTGTATCTGGGAGGGCAAAACCATAGGCGCCACACTGTCTTCCAGGTTGCCAGTGGTAACTGTGATTTTATTTTGATGGCTGGCTCCCTAGGAGATGCTCCCATGTCAGTCAGAGGAGCTTATTTTTTTTTTTTAAAGATTTATTTATTTATGCATACAAGCACTGGGGTACAGGCCAGAGGTGTGGAGGGTGAGAGAATCCACCAGAGACAGAGCGGGGA
>JAGFMF010012100.1:2453127-2556433 GCA_019455555.1 Galemys pyrenaicus | reverse complement strand
AATTAAAATTAAGATGAAAGCTGCCATTGCTAACCTCCCCACGGGTCTCTCACCCACATCTGTTCCAACCAGTCCAAGACCAAAAAGCAAGCGCAGTTTTTTTACATGTCCCTCTGCTCCACGTGCTTCATCCAGGTCTCCTTGCTGTTCTCCATCTTCCTTTCTTCTCTCTCTTCTCTTCTCTGCAGAAATCTTTTTCTCCTCAGCTCCACCCACTTAGGGTGGAACCAGGATTTTGGAACTTCCCCCTTTCCTGGGACCACCCTGTTACAAAATCACAAGACATTTCCACTTCACTCAAGAGGGAAGGGCATGAGGTCAGATAGGTGACAGCAGGCCACTGTAGAGCCTAGCCACGAGGGTCAGAAATGCTTACAACCGGGGCCTCCCTGGTGGCAAGCAGTCTGAAGCTGTCTGCAGCCACTGCAGCACAAGTTCGATTTCTGGCCAGGGAGGGGACCCACATGGTGTAGCAGACCTCTCCTGCTGCTCCCTCAGCAGTGTATTTCAGTCCATCTGCCTGCTCCGCTCTCCACTCTGTCTCTGGTGATTCCTCTCACCTCCCTCCACCCCCCAATACCTCTGGCCTGTACCCCAGTTCTTATATGCATAAGTAAAAAAAATCTTTAAGAAAAAAGAAATACTTGCAACAAATTGCTATGTTAGAAAATCTCTCTACTGAATGCTATTTATTAGGTAAAAATAAATACTCATAAAATATTTTTTAAAGGATATAGATAACAGGGCGATTATCTCTGGAAGTTCACATTATGGCCAATTTAAATTTTGTTCTTCATATTTTCCTGTAATTTATAAATTCTCTATAATAAGATGATTTTTACCTCTACAATGAAGAGAAACTTATTTTAAAAGAAAGTGAAAAATTAGCAAGAAAAATGGTACAGGAGCCAACAGAATAATGATTTCTGGATTGTCAGTAGTTTAAATCAGATGACTAACCGGTCTTCCAGTGGTTAGATTTGGTCCAGAACTTTCTAAAAGGGGGAAAAAAAACCCAGGCTGTTTATTATTTTATTCAATCAACAAGCATTTATTTGGTGCCCTCTGTATGCAGAACACAGTTCCATCCTGGGGATGGCACGCACAGTCTACAAAGCTCCCCTATTTAGTAAAGAGAACATTTCCTTTGAAGCAGACACATTAACATATCCAAGGCATAGCTGACAGCAATGAGCAGACAACAGAGAATTCAGCAGATCCTTACTTTTCCACCCCTGGTTCCTTTTGCTCCACGTCCTCATCATTGACAAGACCCATTTAGTAGAAAGGGCCGGGGTGTCTAGAACTGGCGGAGAGAATATAATGCACGTCAAAGTGGTAGCTTGATGATTGCTTCCCTCGGAGCACAATGAGGGCTTGAGGAATGTTTGCAGTGAAAGAGGATGTCAGGCCCACTGTTTGTCCCTGCCCTCAGGGCTTTCAGCAGGTATGTAAGAAAACATACCAAAGGACATTTGGCTGTTTCAGGTTTTAAGAACAGAGAAGGAGAAGCAGGAGCTCTTCCACCGAGACCACATGGACGAGCTCTTGGACAAACAGGCCCGGGAACTGCAGGACCTGGGTGAGCCCCACTATAGAGAGGCCACCTGGGCAAGGGGTGGCTGGGTGGTTAGGAGTGCAAATCTGAAGACCCCGACCCAGCTTGTGTGTTCACAGGCTGTGATTATCCCCTGCAGCTCTCCATGGTTTTTACCACTGAGTATTTACTCATTAGTTAGACACCTACTGCATGCCAGTGGGAGATAAGGAAAGCCTGGAAGCCCGGTAGATTGCTTTGGGCCTCCAGACTCACCTCGTATTGGCTGAGTGTTCTAGAAGATCTTCTTACTTCACCCAGCTTTGGTTTACTCTTCTGTAAATAGGGGTATTAGCACCCATTTGCACACTCAGGACATCTTTTCTTGGTCCTGAACCCCCAAATATCATTTGTACTTTCCTGGAAAGCTGTTTGGGGGGTGGGGTAATTTGCCTGATGAATGATGGCTACTGACATAAAAGTAGCCTGATAAACCAAAGCTACTTACTGTCTCACCTGAAATGACCCCCTTGCTTCTCTCCAGAATGTTGTAACAACCAAAAGTTGCTGCTAGAATATGAGAAATACCAGGAACTGCAGCTCAAGTCCCAGAGGATGCAGGAAGAGTATGAAAAGCAGCTTCGGGATAACGATGAGACCAAGAACCAGGCCCTGGAGGAGCTGACTGAGTTTTATGAGGCCAAACTGCAGGAGAAAACCACCCTTCTGGAAGAGGTACTCACAGGAGGCCTAAGCGTGTCTCCTCACGGTGCCAGGCCTGGCTGGGAACAGCCCAAAGAGCTAGGGGAAACCCGCCCGCCTGCCTCCCTCTCACGGCTTCCTTTCAGCATGCCTTTTGCTCAGCCAGGTTCTGGTGTTTCCCTGTGGACCAGGGACTCAGTGAGTTGTGGGGGCTCAGCCTTTGAGACAAAACTCCTTGGATAGACTCAGCTCCTACCTGTTGTATCCTAAGTGTACCTCCAAGCCTTAGGCACTGGGGAGACCTTTCAGAAGAAGCCTACAGGACCAAGAGAGGCACATGAACCCAGAGCAATGGAAAAGGTAGTTGTCTAAAGTCCATTGTGACGTCTTCACCTTGCAAGATTAAATCATCCGTGCACCGGTCTGACAGACACAGAGAGCTTCTCGTTGTTCACCAGCCTGCGTGCCTGCCTGGTGGTCAAGCGAAGTAAACTGGAGCCTGGTTCTCAGTGGGTGAGGGAGGCCAGCCTGAGCCTTGCACGGAGAGCCAGGCACAGGAGCCTCAGGGAAGGCAGACACAGGGTCCGCCTCTGCCTGGGAGGCCTAGGAAGACCTGCAGGAGATAATGAGATCCAGAAGGAATGGAACTGCAATTAACCAGGCCACAGGGAAATGCCAGAGGGACGGCAGGACGAAGTCATAGCACATCCAAGCAGTTTGGGTTGCCTAGATAACAAGTCTCCTAAGATGAGGAGGAAACAGAGGTCAGAGGGCCTCCTGGCATGGGGGATGATGGTGCTGGGAGCAAGGGGTGGGCCGGAGAGTCATGAAGACTTGCAGTGATTTTTGAAGGGAGTGAGCAGGAGAGGGCTGGCAGGCGGAGATCTGAGCACCCAGTGGATTCTGGAGGTGCTCACGCTCCAGGCCATGGGCTTCTCCACAGCAGGGCTCAGCAGTTAGGTGTGCGAGTAAGGACAACTGGGCACCCTGATTCATGACTCTTTTCACTGGGTGAAGCCCCAGAAAATGAAGGTCACCAGCCTTCAGGTCCAGGCCAGAGAAGGACCAGGGAAGAATCAGGAACCCAGGAGAGAATGGAGGAATCAAGACAGAGCCAGGGGATGTGGTAAAGCTGAGAACCGGGGTGCCAGCCCTGTGGGGGCACCAGAGAGAGCAGGGGCCAGCATTTGAGGACATCAGAGAGGGCACATCCCAGGGCAGGCCCTGAGAGTACGGCTGAAGCAGGGGTGAGATAAAGGTCAGATCACCAGGAGACAGCATGGCATCCTCTGTAGCCAGCCCTAGTTACAGTCAGGAAGCCTGTGAGGGCATCTGGAAGTGTTCAGGGAGCCAGGAGGGTGACCAGGCAGTCAGGAGAAATGTGGAGAGAAGTGGAAACGTGGTCTCACAAATGCAGGAGCCCAAGCAGTCTGAGCGCCCTGCCAGCAGTGGAGTGGACCCCTGGAAAATCCTCCCACAGCCCAGTCTATCCCAGCGCAGCCCCGTGCTTCCTGGGGTCCCACAGCTTGCAGAATGTTCCTCAGCACAGCTTTCATGAGCCTCCCTGATTTGTCCCCACCACAGCCTCATCCCCAGCCACCCTGTCCAGTTCCCTCAAATCCAGGATCATGGAGTTGTTGGGGGGGTGGGTCGGATGGGGAACCCCACACCACCTCTCAGCTTCCACGTGGGGGGACTCTTCTCCCTCCTGGCTTAGGGGGTGGTAGGAGTGTGTTTCACTCACAGCTGGTTCTCAACATCTCCACGTTCCAGCACTTTCTAGATGCTCCACAAATGTTTGCAGACTTCCAATAAACTGACCTGAGCACTGCCTTTTGGCATGAGTCTGCCCAGAGGGGAGAGGGCCTGGCCTTCTTCCCAGAAGCGCCCGCAGCTGCAGCGATTACACAGCATTTTTGCTATTGAGTCAGTAAGATTTTAATGAAGAACTTTCCTAAGGAGCTTCCGCCTGCTTTGGGCTTCTTTCACGTTTTAGCAGCATTTCCTAGACCACCGGCAGGGACCCACAGGCTCCTCCCTCCAGGCTGCAGAGGACTGCACCAGGCTTCGGGGCAGCAAGGGTCTCTGTGCCATGAGAGGGGCAAAGAGAAGCCTGGAGGCCGTTGAGCCCAGGTTTAAAGCCACATTGTCTCTCAGCCCCAAAACAATCAGTCCAGGGGTGGTTTGTACAAGTTAGGGGAATGCCAGGCCACTCTAAAAAGAAAGTGCCGGCCCCTTGGTGGTAATAAGCACAGGGGGGTCACGCCCCAGTCACCCCCAGACCCAGACCCAGGCAGAGTTCTGGTACATGACTGGTGTGGAATGAGCGACAGCCGAGAGCACAGACGCTGAGCGTCAGCGGGAAGAAAACTGTTTTCACCTTTGGCTTTTTTTGGCTTGGGGTGTTGGTAAGACTGTGGTTGGAATGATGGAGCCTAATGGCGGAAAATAAGGGAAGCTGGAAGGCTGGGAGGAAGTGGAAGGGTCAAGGGCCTTGGTCTCCATCTCCCCTCGGTGGGAGTCCCATGTGGTCACCTCCTCCCGCTCAGCACGGAGACGTAGGGTGTCCCTGCCCACCCTCGCCCCGTGTAAACCCACCCTTTCTCCGAGCCAGGCACAGGAAGATGTCAGGCAGCAGCTGAGGGAGTTTGAAGAGACCAAGAAACAGATTGAAGAAGACGAAGACCGAGAGATCCAAGACATCAAAACCAAGTATGAGAAAAAGCTTCGAGATGAAAAGGAAGCGAACCTGCGACTCAAAGGAGAAACAGGCATCATGAGGAAGAAGGTGCTGGGCTCCCCGGGTCCTGGGGTGAGCGGGGGCTGTTGTGCAGAGAGGGGGGGCTGTCAGTGCTTCTGCCCTGGGCCTGCTGGACGTCCTCAGCCCCAGGCGCGGGCCCTCTGCTCCCCTGGCAGGCAGAGTCATACCACGTCCTCTAAGGGGGCGCTGGTGGGACCCCCTTCTCTTTCCTTTTCACGGGGAGTGTGAGGTTCAGAGTGACACTGAGGGACACTCTCTGAGCTTCCATTTATTGGCAAATAAGATTCAGCCCGAGTTTTTAGAGCTAATCCTCTGACAGAAAAGGAAATGAGGTTTCTGGGGGTGAGACAGGCTTCCCCTGGAGGTATCCTCAGGCTCTGGGTGCAGGGAGTTGTGGCTGGCTCCTGCTCTGAGTAGGTTGGGCAGAGAACTGAAGGTGCAGAATGCTTGCTTTCAGGGTGGGGGAGATGTTGTTAAGTCACTGATGAGATGAGGAGGGATTCAGTTCACAGGTGTTGGTGGAATTGCCAGTTTCCCCAAAACGTTTAGCCTGAGAGAAGCCAAGTTCAGAGCAAGCTCAGGCGCCACCCTAGTAGAAATCACACTACTAGTAAGTCCAGGGCACAGTTATGTCTTCCCTTCTTAGACATAGCTGAGATGGCTCATTAGTTAGGGTCCAACCTCCCTGACCTAGATGGGACATGGAGCTCAATCTTCAAGGTCAGTGTGGTCATGGAAAAGTCTGGGTCCACGCAGGGAGCTGGTCTCTGTTAATGCCGACAGCCCCTCCTCACCCACGGGGCTGGGGCTGGGTCTCCTCCCACAGGATACTGCATACTCACCTGTCTCAGATTCTGATGAGAAGCTCTTTCAATATACAGAGAGTTCAGAGGAGTGGACATGAGTGCTGACGTGACTTCGGTGTTTGTCTTTAGTTCAGCAGCCTGCAGAAGGAGATTGAAGAGCGAACCAATGACATTGAGACCCTGAAGGGAGAGCAGGTGAAGCTGCAAGGCGTCATTAAGTCCCTGGAGAAGGACATCCAGGGCCTCAAGCGGGAGATCCAGGAAAGAGATGAGACGATTCAGGATAAGGTAAAGGCTCATCTGTCCTCCCTCAGGGGCCTAGATGGGCCCAAGCATGAGCGCAGAGCTCAGGGGAGAGGGTCCCTGGCTTCTCAGCACCCATTTTTAATCCTGATGGGGGATGAAAAGCCAACAAAGTGCCTACTGTGTGCTTGGTGCTGGACTAATTGCTGTCAACACATCACATTCAGTTGTCCCAACAGGCCAGGGGGTCACAAGCAACCCAGTTACACAGCACATAAAACCCAGTTCTAGGAGGTCAAGTCCTGTCCAAGGTCATTCAGTTTATGGATGACAGATGTGGGATTAGAGCCTGAATCTGCTGGCTGCACGGCCCCTACACCCTCTGCTCTAGGCATCCCGGCACCCCCATGCACTTGGGCCAGCTCAGTCCCAGCCCTGTTGTCCATGCGGTTCCCCTGGTTGGCGAACTTCCCCTGTGGTGGCCCGTAAGGCAGGTCACCCAGAGAGCTAACATCACTCTTCAGGATGCCTTTGTCACAAAACAGAGGAGACAGACACATCACCTTTTGTGAGGTGGACCAGCTCAATACCCAACATCCCTCTTGACCACCTGAGCAGATCCAGGCTCTGTGCCCTCCTCTCCATCCTGTCTGCCATCACTACCCCAACAGGCCCGGCGGCTCTCCAGTGACTGGGGCAACGGGTGTCGGGTGTCGCACTAGCTGGCTGGATCCCAGCCCAGGCCCTTCCATTTGAAAGCCACAGGCCCTTGGGCAGATTTTCTAAACATTTTCTCTAATCTGTGAAGTGGGTCCCCTCAGGGGGTCCAATGAGTATTAAATGGGAGAGTGTGTGCATGAAATTCCTGCAGGCAAATGTTTCCATGTATCTGGGTCCAGAGCATGGTGCAGATTCTCAGAGAAGAGGGTTAACAAAAACAGAGGCTAAGAAGTGCCTACAAAATTGAGTCAGCCTCTAACAGGAAACAGGCTTCCTTCCCCCCGCACCCTGCTCCCTGCCACTCTCTTCTCATTATGTCATCCTCCCCAGAAGACCCTTCTGTAGCTCCCTGTTGCTTCTGGTAGGGGCACGCACACTTTTTTCGGTGCAGTTAGGTAATAGATATTTGTAGCGTTTGTAGAGCACAGGGTCAGTTCCCAGCTACTCCATTCTGCGGCTGTAGTATGGACTTAGCCATAGACAACACGTAAATAAGTTAGCTGGGCTATGTCGCAATAAAGCGGCAACGGGCGGCAGACCTGAGCTCACCCAAGGTCTGTAGTTGGTGAACTTGTGGCCTCCTGGGTGCCTCCTGAACTCTCCAATTCAACATGGGAGACCTGGCTGCCTTCCCCATGCGGGCTGAGAGGGACGGCCAGCTGAGGCGAGCTTTGGAGCCCGTGCATGCAGGAATGAGGGGTGAATGAGGTCCCAGCATGGAGGGGGTCAGGGCTGCAGCCTTGCAGGGGAGCTTGTGTCCCCCGAGGAGAGACGTCTGTGGCCCCCTCTAGCAGCAGGCCCCAGCATTGACGGTCTTTGCCTAAGGGGGCCCTATGTGTGCTAGGGCGTCCTCCCACTTCCTCTCTCACCCCAGGAAAAGCGCATCTATGATCTGAAAAAGAAGAATCAAGAACTGGAAAAATTTAAATTTGTGCTCGACTACAAAATAAAGGAGCTGAAGAGGCAAATAGAACCAAGAGAGAATGAGATCAAGGTGATGAAGGAACAGATTCAGGAGGTGAGAAGCCACCTGCCTCACGCCAGCCTCTCCTACCTACTGCGCTCTCCCTGAATACTCCTGGCACCCCTGGGGGCAACAGAAGCAAGCTTTCCCCACAGCCTCTCCCTGCCGCCAGGGCGTGCATATGGCCTACTCTGCCCAGGGAAGGCTGTGGGCCACCATGGGGTACGTTTGCAAAGCAAAATGCCTTGAGGCCTATCTGACCTGCCTGCAGAGCCCAGTGGGCCCTCTGGGCTCTCTGCAGGAAACCCGTCTGTTGGGCCTTCTGCCACCAGGGGGCGATGTGTACTCAGCCACCGCTGGAGAGAGCCACCCTCAAGTTCAACATTTCTCTCACACTGGAAATGTAGATTAGACCCTTTGCAAGGCCTTGGTGTTTAGACTTCATCTGATAAGGAATGGAAAGTCACCCAGGTCCTTGAGCAGGAGAGCAGCATGATTGTTTGCTCTGGGAAGCAAACAGGATGAAAGTGGAGAGGAGAGAGCAACTGGATGAGGGCTTCTGAGAGTCAGGTGAGGGACAAGTATCTGCGTTCCTAACTCCCCCTCGCTCCCCTTCCCATTTCTCAGTAAATAGTACCAAGTCCCTCCAGGTGCTAAGGTAGAAGCAGAAACACCTTTCTTGACTCTTTCTTCTGTCCCTTTAACTCCTTTATCCAAATCATCACCAATAACTGCTGATCCATTTCCAGAAATATGTCCAGTCCAGCCCCCGTCCCCCCGGTAGCCTCCTGGTCTTCCTGGCCCCAGTCCTGCTTTCTGAACAGAACCTCGGCATCAGGCCTCTGAAGGTGCAACTCAGACCAAACCACTCCTTGGTGAAACCCTGAGTGGCTCCCTGAACTTGCAGGAAAAAAACCAGACAGCTGACTGGTTTAAGCCTCCAGTTAAGATAAAGACTGAGGGCCCTCCCTGGTGGCGCAGTGGGTTAAGCAACGCACTATGAGGCAAACCACAGTCACTGCAGCACGAGTTCGATCCCTGCCGCTGGCCAGGGAGGAGACCCACATGGCGCAGCAGACCTCTCCTACCTGGCCCACTGCTCACCTCAGCAGTGTGTTTCAGTCCATCTGCCTTTTCTGCCCCCTGCTCTGTCTGGTGGATTCTCTCACCTCCCAGCACCTCTGGCCTGTACCCCAGTGCTTGTATGCATAAATAAATCTTAAAAAAAAAAAAAGATAAAGACTGAACTGCCCATTCAAGCCTCTGCCCTTGGGTCCATAACCCAGGTCAGCGACCTCTGCTACCCGTCACCCCTTCCTCACATGCACCACTCCCACAGCACCCCTGGACCAGCTGTACCCTCACACCTCCACTCCTCTCTGCGCGTGGATGTCCTCTCTGCCGAGAGTCTCCTTCCCCCTGTGTCCTTCCATACCTGCTCCCTCTACAAAACTCACCCCAGCGCCCCTTCTCTGGATGCCAGTTCCTCTCTGCACATGCCGAATGTACATATTTAACCTGTTCCACCTTGACTTCTGATTTATCTCCTCTTATCCCTGAGGCTTCTGGAAGACAGAAACTGCCTCTTAATCTCCTCTGTAGCCCTATCCCCCTCGCCCTCCCTTTTGCTAGCTCTTTCGAATGACGCGCTCTTCCTTCAGCTGTGCAGACACCCCATCTGCTGCGTGTCTGAGGTGGCTCTGCACAGCGCCGCAGCGGGGCAGGGCTCCCGGCTCACGGTCGCTCCCCTTTGCCTCTGTGCTTGTCATATATTCATCCTTCTCGCACTCTTACTTGTTACCTTTTGCCCATCTGTGAAGATGGACTGAGTGCGCCCTTTAGCCTGGACGTTGGGTCCCATGGCCACTGTGTCTCACAATGTGCTTCCATAGTGAGGACAGGATGACATTCTTCTAAAGCCACCCTCTTCTGTCCAGACATAGAAATGGCTTATTGGGGCCGCTAGTACCCAGAAATTGCCAGGAACCTTGAAATCTGACCAGTCATAGGAAAGCCCTGTGAGCTCCCCCTGCCCCCCAAAGTCACAGAGCCTCTCTCCAAACTGGGACACCAGTGCCCACCAGAGTGAGTGTGACCCACTGAGAGTTCACCCAACATTGGTCTCAGCCTAATCAGAATTCCCATGCGCCTTTGGCTCACACAAGAGCAGCAGTGGATACCGTGCTCTCAGAAGCTCGCGGTGGTCTCTTCTCTTCAAAGTCCAGCACTCGCCTCAGTTGTACTTGCCCACACAGTGTGAGGCAGAGGCCCCTTCTCAGCCTTCTCATTCCCGTTCTGTGCCACGGGCGGCATCCTTTGTGCTGAGCCCACAGACCTTCCTGCTTTAGAATCAGCATTGATGATTTGTGGCCCCAGGGTTAAACCTGCTCACACAACCTCAAAGGTAGGCAGAGGGCCTTCTTCACAGAACCCACCTCCAGTCAGTGCCCTTCTGGAGAGGTACTAGCAGGCCTGGAATTCAAGAGAAGGCCGTAACCAGCATGGTGCGGGAACAGGAAACTAGGAGGGCCAAGTCCACACACGGGCTGTGGAACCACAGCATCTAGGTTAACAGCTCAGTGAGCTGGGGAGGGGGTGCTTTCAGGGTGCAAGGAGGAAGGAAAGTTGGCTTTTTCCTTGCAGAGGACATATGTAGGGGCTAGAAAGGAAATGTTGTCCTGGTCGCAAGAGAAATACCCCCACTGAGGGACTTCAGGTCCCAAACACAATTGCATCCTCTCACCGCCTTCTGCTGGACTCTTTCCCTTGCTCACCACAGATGGAATCTGAACTGGAGCGTTTCCATAAGCAGAACACGCAGCTGGAGCTGAACATCACAGAACTGTGGCAGAAGCTGAGAGCCACGGACCAGGAGATGCGCAGAGAAAGGCAGAAGGTGTGAGGATGTGCAGAGCCTGGCGGAGGCTGGCTCGGGACGGGCATCTGAGAGGGCCCGCAGCCTGTGGCTCAGCGGCACCCCCGGCGCCTGCGTCCTGGCTCACGGCCCCGCCTGACTTCACGCCAGCTGCCCGTACAAACTGACGTGACTGAATCCATCTGAGATGGATGGATTTGGGTGAAGTGATGTGGGTGCGGGAAGCCAGTTTCCCGGGGAAGTTCCCCACCTCGGCCTGTGTGGCCTGAGAAAGCGCATGCTCGGTATGGCCATTTGTAGTCAGTGGCCAAAGGCGTTGACAGCCCAAATAAGCTGACCTCAGGTCATCTAGTCTCTTCTGTTGTACAAAGGAGATGAGGAGACCGACAGATTTCCCTGGCCCCCGTGGCTAGAACCTCCAGAGCCACGCTGGACGCTGGGTCTTCTGGCCCTGGGCCAGAGGAGGCTGCACCTTCATCCCCGAGTTCAGGGTGCCAGTAACGCGTGTGGGCTCCGATGGAGTTTCTCCCTCCCCCACACTGAGCACCGAGGCTGTACCAGGCAAGACTGGAGCCTGCGAGCCACACGCATGAGCACAGAGAGCCTGCGCTTCCCAGAAGAGGCTGGGAGGGCTGTGCGGCCTGGGCGTGATAATGACAGTGCAGTCAGGAGAGTGTGCAGTCGGCGGAGGGGCTGCGGGAACCCAGAGGAGGGAGAGACCGTCTAGGCTGGGGAAGGGGCAGGTGGCTACCAGAGAAAGCAGTTTCAAATGAGACAATCTGCCCAGTTTTTGTAGTTTTTTCCCCAACCTAGTCACAGTGGGCTTCTTGATGGTCAGGAAGGATAAATAAACACAGCAAGAACTGAAAGGGGGGTGGGGAAGCCCTGGCCCAGGGACCTGCAAGGGAAAATAAGTGGGCTCCCCATCTGGGATGGAAGGGAATAAGGGTGGCCCCTTGCCCTTCCTTTCTTCTTTTAAGGCCTGTGGTTCTGAAAACAACCGAGTCTATAAAGGGGGCGGTCACGCGCCCCGGGGCTGAAGCAGGGGTTAAGGTCTTCAGGCCAGGTGCCCGGCCGGCAGCGCACAGCATTTAGCCCGCCTCACCCTCTAGGTCTCTGTGGTCTCTGTGTGTCTCATCTCCCTTCCGAGGCCGTTTGCCTCTGCCTGCAGCCCCCTCCCCTCCTCCTGGACGCCCCCACATTGCCAAAAGCACACACCTCCAATTGCAGGAGCGAGACTGGGAGGCGCTTGTCAAGCGGTTCAAGACCGACCTCCACAACTGTGTGGCGTTTATCCAGGAGCCCCGGCAGCTGAAGGAGAAGGTGCGGGGGCTCTTCGAGAAGTATGTGCAGCGGGCAGACATGGTGAGCTGGGCCTCCCGTCCCTGCCCTGCCCTTGCGTCAGGGGCCCCTGCCCTCACCAAGCGCCCCTCCTGCCCCGTCAGGTGGAGATCGCAGGGCTGAACACAGACCTGCAGCAGGAGTACGCCCGGCAGCGGGAGCACCTGGAGCGGAACCTGGCCACGCTCAAGAAGAAGGTGGTCAAGGAGGGTGAGCTGCACCGCGCGGACTACGTCCGCATCATGCAGGTACCAGCGCGTCCCCTCGTCCCGGGCGGTGGCCGGAGAGGCTGCCAGGGGCCCCCGGCCCCAGGGCTCCCCAAGTGTCCAAGGGACCCACTAGCTTTCCCTACAGCTTTCTTCTCAGTGCCACTCCTCTGCCCTCCCAGAGCTTGTCCCCGACGTGTCCGTGACCAGAGCCTCCTCAGAGGTGGTCTAGGCATCTCCATGTCCACACCCTGCCCCACTCCTGCTCTTTTGTCTCCCCCATCTCCCTCCAGCAAGCACCCGTTTCTTTTTCTGCCCCATCTTTCTCTTCTCACTGGTCCCGTCTCCTCATTCTTCGGCCTTTTGCTCTCCTATTTCCGACTCTTACTTCCCTGGCTTTGTGCCCTGGCTTCATCCGCCGCTGACATCACACAGCCCCTGCCGGAGGAATGCTGTCCTCTGAGCAGGCCCGGCTCCACTGCCTCGTCTGCCTTTTCTGGTGCTTCAGGTCCGTACCCTTATCTCTCGGGTCCAGGACTCACTACACCCACCCCAGGACTTGGCCTGGCTCTGACTTAATGAGCCCTCTGTACCCACCTCCCAGGAGCCGTCAGAGAACCTAAGCCATTACCGCCGCCTCCTCCCCGGCGCGCTATCAGGGATGCCAGACTGCTGTTTGGGTGTCAGTATCGTCTGAGGCAGTTAATGTGAATTAATATCAGAAGAGAACGTTTATAAGCACCTATCCTTTTTATGTTTAGCGCTCTTTAATGCCATAATTAGAGGACTGGAATGGGGATGGGTTGCAGTTGCACTGAAACCCACATGCAGCTGGGCAGCGGCCCTGGCTCTTCAGGCGTCCTGCCGTCACAACCAGCCCCTGCCAAGAGGCAGGTCAAGCCCCTGCCGACTCCTGGGCTGTGAAGCAGAGGCCCCTTAAACCCCAGCAGCTGACACACAGAACCACCACCAAGTCTCAAGTGCCCCAGCGTGGAAAGCCCGCCGAGACCCTGGAGCACAGCGTGCTGCCAGCAGTCATCCGAGCTCTGTCCCGTCCCAGCACCAGGCCCGGCCAGAGGCGTCCTCCAGGGGCTGGGCCCTCTCCCCAGGCCAAGCAGACACTGAAAGCAATGTCAGCCCTAGGAGGAGGAAGAGGAATGACAATAAAGGCCACAGGCTACCCAGAGGGTGCTTGGGGCAGAACAGTGTTCGATTTGGCCCCCACACCTCAGAGACTGTGTGCCCACTCATGCTGGGCCAGAGCCAGCTCAGGCTGGAGGGAGCAGAGACCCAGCCCTCCCATTTCCTGAGGCTGGCCGTGGGAGCCACAGGCAGGGAAGTCCTTGGAGAGTGTGTTTTGGAACAGCACTGTAAACCCACACCCTCTGGAGCCCTGTGGATCCAAGGAAGTGCCCCAGGCAAATGCCAAGAGCAAGAGGAGCCCAGATGGCTCAGGGGTCTCACTCTCAACTGGGGAAACCCCCTTGCTTCCTACAGGGCTCTGTGTAAGAAAAATCTGGAAGGTGCGGCTTGAGAGCAGGCAGACCAGGGCTGAGAACCCGGCTCCCACCAGTGTGGTGGAGAGACTCATTTGTCCTGCCCCAGCCACACTTTGTAGGCAACCTTGAGTAAATTCTGATGCTCTCCAGGACCAGTCCCTGAGGAAGGAAACCCCAGCATCAGCCACTCTCGGTGAGCACTGGGTGAGGTAACAAATGCAAAGCACCAGGCACTGGCACGGAATAGAGCTCCAAAAATTCCATTTCCCTTCTCTTTGTCAAGGCAGAAAACCTCCTAAATACCCAAGCAGACATCCAGTGGGAGAGGCTGGAAGACCTTCACAGCATGGACCGGGGGCTGCGGTTGGGCGTATAGTAGAGAGAGGGTCCCTGACAACCAGATCTCAGCTGGTGACCCACACACCTGATGCTTTGGAACATGCTGGTAATGTGTATACAGCTCCCTTGGCACTCCAGTCCAGAAGGCCCAGCAAGTGCAGGGCAGGCATGGCATTTGGGAGAAACTCATCAGAAAACATAGAAAATGAGGTCACTGTCTCATTTGTATGTTCAGACAGGAGTACAGGGCCTCCCCGCTCATTCCTCAGCATGCTCACAGATAGGAAAATGAGAGTTGCTATGGAAATACAAACATCTGGGACACACTTATTCATTCAGGACACATTTTTTGAGGGCTTGTACATGCCAAGCTCCATGCTAGTGGCCATGGAAGATTCCAGGATGATGTGACAGCTGCCACATCCAGGATGATGATACCTGCCCTTATGGGAGGGCAGGTCGGGCAGAGAGCATACCATGGTAGGTCACTCAAGCCAGATACCAATGATCACTGCTCGATAGGGCATATGCAGGACTGTGGGCTGCGCTCAAGGCAGCTCCAGCTGTGCCTTGCAGACTTGCAAAAGGTTTCTGATGGGCAGGGGCATTTGAGCTGAGCCTTGAAGGGCAAGCAGAGGTTCATCAGGGAGTGAGAAGAGGAAGAACCTTCCAGGAAGAGGGCACAACCCAAGAACAGGCAGGGAAGCATGAGGCCTGGGAGAGTCTGGGGACCCAGGAGCTCTAGGGGCGGGGAGGAGTCCTCTGGACAGTTGGGAGCTGAGGCTTGCCTTGAAAGGGCTTCATACCACAGCAAGAAGCATAGTTTGTCTTATAAGCAGGTGCCGTCTCAGGTGTGTTGAGCAGGTAGGAGTGTTACCTCTTTGGAAAGGTTTGCTCTGCTGGGGGTTAGGAAGGCTTGTGGGGGAAGAAGCAGGTGGTAGAAGAACCTAGAGAATGACTGCAGGTAGGGGAGGTGAGGTGGGTTAGGAAGGGGGTAGACAGGTCAAAAGACATTTGAGGAGAGAAACGATAATAGAAATATCAGGTTCAATGTGAGAAGAGAGACAAATGGCATATTGTTCAGGCAGATGGCGAGCCGATCAACTGTGGCTCCCAGAAAGATACCACCGATACTCGCTTTCCAACTTCACAAAATAAATCTGTCGCCGGCTTTTTCCATAGTGCCAGGCTCTGCCATATTCTTAAAGGTGTTAACTCAGGGAAGGCCACCAGGGGGCGCTATAGGCATTCTTCTCTTTGCCCAACCTGGGCGGCGGAAAGATCTGTCAGTTCCCATCTGTAGCTCTCTGGCATCTCTCTCAAAAAAAGTCAGCCTGGGTGACTCAGCACAGGGCCTCTGTTTAGAAGGCTTGCTACCGAAACAGACCCTGGCATCCGCCAACCCTTTCCTACACACAACCTGCTCATACTGGGTGAGCCCCTTCCTCAGACTCCACTGTGTCTCTCCACATTGAGTCCAAGCTGGACCTCCCATGTCTGGCCCAGTGACCAGTGCACGGTAGGCTAGTGTTGGGGAACTGACTCTTAAGTGCTTTTTATGAATGGGGACTGGGCTGCATTGAATCATGGGCCTCAGACACACTCTGATAAGTGTGAGTCACATCCTGAGGGCCCGTGTGGGTGGCCAGCATCCTGGAGGTGCCCCAGGCTGACGGTGGTGTCAGAGGTAGTAATTCCCACCCTAAGGTGTAGGAGCCAGTTATGTCCCGGTCGCAGTGACAGGGTGGAGAGACAGGTGGAGAGAAACTTGGGCAAGGGATCCACTTGGGACCATTACAACAATAAAGGGGCAAAATGCTGAAAAGTGGTTTGGGAATCATGGCAGGAAGGAGGAACAGAGTGAGGTCAGTCAGGACATTCACAGGACTCAATGACAAAACAGATGGAGATAAGAAGTAATTAATGATGTAAATAGAGAGTACTGAGGGAAATGGCACTTTCAGCCTCTAACCCTTACGCTGATAATCATTACTTTACTGAAAGATGGGAGTAAAGGAAAGTGATGTCACCAAGAGGGGCACAGAGAGCCCAGGAGCTAAGAGACCCCTCTGTTCTAAGAGCCCAGGAGCTAAGATGCCCCCGCCTGACCCTGCCCTTGGTTTGTCATTCATTTCCTCATTAGTAAGAATCTTATCTTACTGGACTTGCCGCATTAGTTATTCATTTGCTTAGCTCTTCCACAAATGTGCATTAAGCACCTCTTACATGCAAGACATAGTCCAAGGTCTTAGAACCCAATAAATATGTATTTAATTGATTTTTTTTCATGAGGCCTGGAGAGATTCCAGGGCAGGAAACAAGCAGAGAGTTTGACTGGAGGACCTCTGCAGGGGAAATGTGGGAGATTCACCACCAAGGCCAGGGCTGTTTAGAGGGGCGTAAGATCAGATGGAGGAAACCGCAGACTCCAGAAAACAGGCACGAATCCCAGCCTGAGGGTGAGGGATTGGCAATAATTGGACTTTTCATCCAAGAGGGGGAGAATTTTTCTTAAATGAGGAATACTGAAATTAAGAAAGACACTGAAAATCTGATGGTCTATCTGACCTGGTTAGATAAAGACACTCTGGGAGGGGGAAAGAATATATGGGGGGACCCCTGCTCCCACTTGGATCGGGATGGGCCCCACAGGCCTATCCCCATCACACAGACATGCTGGTCGGACCTGGTGAGAATGGCGTACTCTTGTCCCCCGGCTCTCACCACCGGGGAGAGAATGACCCAGGCAGCGCGCTTTGTTCCCGGCACAGGTCCATTTCGCTTCAGGCAGATTTGGCTTTTGCCCTTTTTGGTACTTAGGCCCTCAAGGGTCTCGCCACTCATGAGACGGTCTGGCCTCGGACCAGCTACAGCATCTCCTGGGAGCTGGTTAGAAGCGTAGACTCTCAGGGTCAGCCTCAGACCTACTTGGCTAGCAGCTGTGCTGAACGGGATCCTGGGGCGGGTATTTTGCAAAGTTGTCCCATGAAAGCATGGGGTTGACTAGTGATGAGGTGATGGGCACTCGAACAGGTGGCTGATCCCGTTCTGGGCCTGTGATGACAAGGACACCACGTTGGTATCCAAGAGCCTTCTTAGTGCCCTTGTGCCGAGCATGACAAGGTAGGCAGTGACTTGAGATGTGGGGAGAGAAGAGATGGCTTGGTCCCAGAGCACAGAGCCAGCACTTCCCAGGCTCCAGCAGCCTCTCCACTCTCACTCCTACCTGTTCCCACCCTGTGCCAGTGATGCAGAGCTGCCATGCGTCCCCACACATACCACCATGTGCTGCTGTAACTTTGCTCCGGCTGCTCCCTTACCTGCTCCTTGGTAACTCCAGCCTAAGGGTCCCATCTGGTCACCGGGCAGAGTCATTCCTCTTTGCCTCACTCCTCCATCACACAGAGATGACCACCAGGCCACTGTGCTGTGTCCTCTTCTAACCCAAAACTTCTCAAGAGCAGGGCCCGAGTCTTATTTGGCTTGGCTTCAGCACCAGCTCATTGCCTGCCGTATGATAACACTTTGTAAATGTTGAATGGATAAATGGATTTTTGTCCAACACAAATAAGAGAAGTGAACTTGCAAAAGATATTGTCTTGCAATATCTTAGCTTGCAAAAAGTGTTAATCATTTGCTATTCTGTGTCCCTCACAAAGCAATATACTGCTACAAGCAGAACAATATCATAACATGAAAAACTGTAAGATACTTTTAAAGGAAATGAAGAAACAAAGAAATGGAGAATTATCCCATATTCATGGATTAGAAAAATAAGCAGTGCTAAGTGTTTGTATTATCTACAGCTATTTGCAGGTTCAGCATCATATTTATTGAAATCCCAATGACGTATCTTCGGAAGCCATGAAATACTTTAAAAAATAATAAAATTTATGTTGGGCCTCCCTGGTAGCGCAGTGGATTAAGCAACGCACTATGAAGCAAACTACAGCCACTGCAGCACAAGTTCGATCCCTGCTGCCGGCCAGGGAGGGGACCCACATGGTGCAGCAGACCTCTCCTGCTGTGCCCGCTGCTCCCCTCAGCAGTGTACTTCAGTCCATCTGCCTGTTCTGCTCTTCACTCTGTCTCTGGTGAATCCTCTCACCGCCCTGGACTCTGGCCTGTACCCCAGCTCTTGTATGTATAAATAAATAAAATAATAATAATAAATTTATGTGGAACCATAGAAGACCTCAAGTAGCCAAAGCAATCCTGAGACAAAACAAGAAAAATGGAGGCATCACATGCCCTGACTTCAAACTATATTATACAGCAACAGTAATTAAAACAATAGGGGACAAAAACAGAAATACAAGCTAATAGAGTCCAGAAATAAACCCCCATAAATAGGAACACCTAATTTTGAACCAAGAAGCCACAATCATACAATGGAGAAAGGAAAGCCTCTTTAACAAATAGTGCTGGGAAACATGTGCAGACATATGCAAAATAAAAAAAAATATGAAACTAGATCCTTATTTAACTCCATACACAAAATTGATTTAAATGGATTACGGACCTGTCTAGAAGACAAAAAGACAAAATAGTGCTTTTTGGGACAAAATGAATAGAACTTGAGGTAATTATGCTAAGTGAGGTCAGAAAATGAAAACCAGATAATGTATGGCTTCCCTAATTTATGGAATGTAAATAACCAAAGATCACATATGGGCAAAGCACTGCAAAAATAATTCTTCAACTGTGATAAATACACAGTTTACTAGAGAGAATAAGGGGGAGGAGGGGAGGAACGAGGAAAGAAGGGACCAGGTCACTGGCACAGCGGTATTGGTGGAGGGGGAGTGAAGCCTGTGTACCCAAAGTGAAATTGTAGCCTCAGAGTTAGGTAGCTATGAAAATGACTGTAAGAGTCACATTAAAATATCTAAAGAAATCATGCTCATTTCTGTCTACATCCCAAGGGCCTAGCAGATAACAGTATACGTATAAATCCAACAAATGAATGAAAAAAATTGAATAAAATATGCACAGCAATTTAGATCCCCATGCTCTGCAGGCAGACTGTCAGGGACAGAGCCCCGGCTCTGCCACTTAACTGCCACTTTTACTGGGACAGGTCACCTCCCTGTATCTCAGGTTCCTCTGCTTTAAAGCTGGGATTGTAATAGAATCTACTCAGTGTTACAGTGATAACTTAATGCATTAAATTCATATAAAGTCCTGAGAAAAGCATTGATGTTGCTGATGATGATATTGGAATGATCCCAGATGGATGGGAATGGTGCTTCCTGTGTGTGTCTTATGCTGCCAGAGCTACCTGGATGGAGGTGAGTTAGCTGGTCCTTGAGAGGACAAAGATTCATGCCCCAATATAGGAGCCAGAGTGCAGCCCCAAACCCACCCATTCCCCACACCCTCAGCCCAAGGCCAGGATGGGCTCTGTGCCCACCAAACACTCATCCATCTCTACTCACTCTCTGATCCTTCTTTTTGGCAGGAAAATGTTTCCCTGATCAAGGAAATTAATGAGCTCCGCCGGGAGCTGAAATTAACTCGCTCCCAAGTCTATGATCTTGAAGCAGCTCTGAAACTAACCAAGAAAATCCGGCCACAGGATGTTCTAGAGACAGGTAATACTACCAGTGACCACAGGCAATGGGCACCGGGGTCAAGGGACTGATGGCAGTGCACGCAGGCCTGCTTTGGCCAAGAAGGCTCTTCTCCTGGGTATCCTCCTGTATCAGACCACATCCAGCCCCTGACCTGACCTCTCACCTTCTACCTGGTCTTCAAAGGCCCTGTGAGCACCTTATCACATTCAGATTGTCATAGGCCTAGAATACTTGGGGTAACCTGTGGTTTCAGAGTCTTGCAGATTTTATAGAGAACATACTATAGATATGTTAGCTAATACCCCGGAGGCATCTGTGGACCTGGAAACAATCTAAATGCCCAAAACCAAATGATTGGATCAGGAAGATGTGGTACATATACACGATGGAATACTATTCAGCAATCAAAAAGGATAAACTAGAGTCATTCATAGAAACATGGATGGAGCTGGAAGGGGTTATGCTCAGTGAAATAAATCAGAAGGCAAAAGAAAAATACCAAATTGTTTCACTCCTAGGAGGAATATAAGGGAACCAAATAAGCAATCAAGGAAAAGAATAATAATAACAATAACAATAATAACAAAAACACAACAAAAACAAAAAGACAAAGACAAATTGGGAACACTTGCTGGGGAGGGGAGAGGGAGAGGGTTGAGGGCAGATAAGAGCACAAGGGACTGAGGTGATTGATGGTGCACTGGTGAAATGGTGGTGGGGAATACATGGGGACTACAGTTCATGTCAAATATATATAAATAAAGAAGAAGGGGAAAAAAATCAAACACATTAGTGTTTCTGTAGTGAAACATATAAATATGCACACTAACCCTCATAAACCAAAAAAAGGCTCTTTTTATTTTTAGAGCTTTTTGTAGTTAGAGTTGTGATAAAGGTGTGTGGCCCTTTATAATTAAGATAAAAATTAAAAAGAAAGATCAGAAACTACTTAAAGGAAAAGAAGAAAGAATTACATTAGAAGTAGTAAATGAATTAGTTATTGCAAGTATGCCCTAAAGTTCCTCTGAGTTTCTGATAAGGCAAAAAGGGAAACAGAAATATAGTTCTCATTTACAAAAAAAAGAAGCTTGGGTTTTTTTCTGAGGACATTGGTAATACCTGTCTTCAACCATTGCAAGTGAAATCCTCCTTGAGTAAACCTTCCTCACACAAATGATATGCTTGATTTGCTTCAAAATAATTCCTAGAAGGTGTAAGTCAAAATAATGGAGGGCCATACTGATAAAGAAATAGTGACCTTTCTTGGTACTAAGTCCTATGAGAAACTCACCATGTGGATCCAGTGGGGCAGTTTTTAACTGCAGGTTTTTAGGCAATAAAAAAAGAACATTCTTCGGGTATCTATTTCTTACCCAGACAGTCAAAAAATAAACAAGAATATAAGCCATTTCAATGGACATTAAGTCAGTGGTTCAGGTCCACTGTCTGAGTATACAGGTAGATCATTTGCATGAAATATCCTTCTACTCAAGGAGGGTTTCGTTAGTAACCATTGAAGATTACCAATTGTCTGACTCAGACAGAAAGAACCTACGCCTCACCTCTGATTTTTTGAGCATGGGGCAAATTCCCAAACTGTTTTAGCTTTAGTATTAATTATATTGTTTTCAGTCATATCACAATTAAGAGGCCTAACAGACAAAGCTGCCTGCTTTTTGGTTACTTAGATTATACTATTAGGATTTCTTACTAAATATGGGTAACTAAAAATCTACTGAAATGGTGTAAGTAAGCCATAAGATCAACTTATACACTAAGGCAACAAGAAACAAAATTTTGAAAGCTGTAAGATGAATAGATGAGTTATGAATTGACACAGCTACACCATGGAACACTCAAAAAACTTACAAATTAGCAGAAGCAGATATCTCTGGAAGTGGGGGTGAAAGTGGAAAGTGGAGGGGAAATCTTTAAGAAGCTACTAGAGTCACCTAGGATCTAGTATAGTAGTTAAAAAAAGAGACCTATATCAGATCCATGATTATGAAATTTCAGAACAGCAGAGTACAAGGGAAAAAACTCCCAACTTCCAAAAAGAACAGGGAGAGATTTCATAAATAGGATCAAAAATTACCAATTGCAGAATGCAAAAGCAGTGCACAAAATATCAGTTGCACTTATGTATACTAATTGAACCACCTGAAAAGGACATTAAGAAAATAATTTCACTTATTAATTATTAATTAATCAAATTATACACAAATACATAATAAATATAATATAGTATAGTAAATATAGTATATGATGTAATATACTCATATAAATGATTATTAATTATTAATGCTATTAATAATAGTATTAAAAAGAATTAAATATTTAGGATTTAATTTAACCAATAAAGCAAAAGACTTGTACCCTGATTACTATAAAACATCACTGAAAGAAATTCTTTCTCCACTAAGTGAAAAAACAATCTCTGTTCATGGACTGAAAGACTCAATATTGTTGAGATGTCGTGCTACTCAAAGCAATCTCTCAGCTCAGTGCAATCTCTATCAAAAGTTCTATGATATTTTGCAGAAATAGAAAATGCATACTAAAATTAATGTGGAATCTCAAGTTACTCTGAATAGCAAAAACAATCTTTTTTTTTTTTATGCATACATGAGCTGGGGTACAGGCCAGAGTCCAGGGAGGTGAGAAGATTCACCAGAGACAGAGTGGGAACAGAACAGGCAGACTGACTGAAACTCACTGCTGAGGGGAGCAGCGGGTGAGGCAGGAGAGGTCTGCTATGCCGTGTGCGTCCTCTCCCTGGCGAGCAGGGATCGAACTCATGCTGCAGTGGCTGTGGTTTGCTTCATAGTGCATTGCTTAACCCACTGCGCCACCAGGGAGGCCCAGCAAAAACAATCTTGAAAAAAATTGTATACTTGGAAGTCTCACACTTACTGATTTCAAAGATTTCTACAGTGCTTTAGTAATCGAAACAGTCTGGTGCTGATATAAAGACAGACATACAGACCAATAGAACAGAGAGCCCAGAGATAAAACTTCATATATTCAATGATTTCAATATAAGGGTCATGGCCTTTCAGTAGGGAAAGGACAATATTTTCAACATTTGGTGCGGGGCCGGGGGAACTGGAAATCCACATGCAAAGGAGTGAAGTTGTACTCTTAGCTAACCCCATATACAAAAACTACCTCAAAATGAGTCAAAGACCTCAATGTAAGAGCTAAACCTATAAAGCTCATAGAAGAAAAAAAAAAGTTTTGTGACATGGGGTTTGGCAATGATTTCTTAGATAAAACATCAAACGCACACTCATCAAAAGGAAAAAATAGATCAGTTGAACTACATCAAACTTAAAACTTTTGTGTATCAAAGAGTACTATCAAGAATAAAAAGGTAGCCACAAAATGGAAGAGAAATATTTGTAAGGCGTAACAGATAGAGGATTGATATTTGGAATATATAAGGAACTACAACTCAAAAATAAATAAAGGCAAAGGACTTGAATATAAGCTATTTCTCCAGAGAACATGGGCAGATGTCTAATAAGCAGATAAAAGGTGCTTAAAGTAGAAAGCATTGAAAATATGCAATTTGAAACCACAGTGAGATATCACTTCACACCCATTATGATAACTGTTATAAAAAATTAAACAGCAACTTTTGGTAAGGATGTAGAGAAAGAAAAAAAAGGGGATGAAGGCAGAAGGGAGAAGGGAGTATCTACCTTTCAAGCCAGTAAAGGGAAAAACTCCAAATTTTTTCAAAGGAGAATAGTCACATAAAGTGCAACTAAAAGAGCAGAAGTGAATCCAACTGCATCAGGAATCAAGTTCTTATTCTTCCTTCCTTATCTACTTAATCTAATCAGAACTTAATCTACTGAAGGAAGTTATGAGCAGCAGAGGAGACTGACCAGGCCTGGAAGGTGGTGGGTACAAGGCAGAGCAAGGGGCAGTCGGGGTGGGGGGGGGGGTGGTAGGCTATGGGGAGAGGGAGGGCCTAGGAATTGGGGGGGCCATGAGGCGAGAACTGACTGCACAGCCAGGAGAAAAGAGGACGGGAGCGTTTACACAGCAGAAGAGGCACCCTGTAAGCCGGAAGCCAGCCTCAATCAGCAGGCAAGTAGCTACCAAAGGGAAAGGAAAGTGGGGGTAAAAGCAGGAGTCAGACAAAGTACACCCACTCCTTCAAGACGCTCACAGACCAGGGAATGAGTCAAAACAGGAAACGAGGGCAAAGTCCTCAGCTGGGCCCCCCATGTCGTCGTCCATGTAAACTGGCCTTCCAGGAGGCAGAGCTGCGCCCCGGGAACATTCAGGGAGCAGTGCCTGCAGGTCAGGTGTGTGCTGGGAGACAACCTGGAGGCCAGCTGCCCATCAGCATCTCTGTGCCACCCCTGAGCTGCCCTGCAACTCAGCAGTGCCTGATCGCCCCATTTTTTGCATGTTGGGCAAATCTGCCTGTGCAGACCATCCCACTGCACCCCTCTGAGGTCAGCGACCTCCTCCAGGGATCGGGTATACCAGCAGCCCTTAAAGCCACACCCTGTATAAAGATCCTTATAATACCTGGAGAAGCACAGGGACAAAGGGACAATGGTGTGGCCAGGCCTGCTAGTGTCAGGGCAGAGAAAGAGGAAAATTCGAAGTGTTAGAATATTTCCAGGTACACTCCAGTGAGGTACCTTCAGGACGGTGGCCTCACAAACACAGATTGGGTCCCCCTGGGGGAAGGCAGAGGGTGACTGGGTAAGTCGCTGTGTGTACAGGGCCATGGGGAGGGGACAGAGCTGACCCAATGACTGTCAGTAACCAGGAAAGAGGAAGCAGCTAAGGGAGGCGGTGGAGAGGTAAACAGAAACTAGGCAGAGGCGAACTGTGCAGACCCAGGCAGGTAGACAGCTTTCTGTGTTCTTGTGTGTGTGGGGGGGGGGGGGGCGCTCCCNGTAAACAGAAACTAGGCAGAGGCGAACTGTGCAGACCCAGGCAGGTAGACAGCTTTCTGTGTTCTTGTGTGTGTGGGGGGGGGGGGGGCTATCACTCCCTGGAGGTGCTGCACCCCACAGGGCACCAAGGCCACAGCTTAACCAGGAGCAACCAGTAGTAGAAAGAAGATTAAGGGTCAAGACCTAGAAAAAAGAAGAGATACTAAAAGATCAAGAGCATAGAAATTGAAGCAAAGAAGGGTCGAGGAGCATGGGTGAGAAGGGGAGGGTCCAGACATCTCTTGGAAAAGGCCGGATAAGTCTAGTCCTCTGAGGCTGCTCACAGACCAATCAGAGGCCCCAGGCAGAGCTGGGTATGGCCACTGCTGACCACTTCATCTTTGAAAGGCTCCCTTCCTTGGCCTCCAGCATCTGTCCTTCTGGTTTTTCCTCCAGATGTACCGAGAATTGGTGGGTAGGGAAGAGAACCTCCCCATGGAGGGAAGCTTGACTGTGGGGAAGGAGTCGGAGACATGGTGTCTCAGAGAAGAAGATGGCAGTACCATCTATTAGGAGCAGATGAGAACGTGGTTTGGCAATCACTTTTTGGCCATGATACCAAAAGCACAGGCCGCAAAAGAAAAAATAAATTAGACTACATCAAAATCTGAAACGTCTGTGCATCAAAGGACCCAAACAACCTATGAAATGGAGAAAAAATGTCTGTAAATCAGATATCGGATGGAGGTTAATATCCAGATATGTGATAACTCCTACAACTCAACAACCAAAAAAACCACAAAAAACAATTTAAACTTTGGCAGGGGACTTGAATAAACATTCCTTTTCCAAAGAAACAGCCAATAAACACATGAAAAGATGCTTAACTTCTCTGATCATTAGGGAAATGGAACCAAAAACACAACGAGATGCCAGCTCACCCCACTAGGAAGCGAAAATTTTAAAATAATAGTAAAGTGTTGATCTGGAGAAATAGGAACCCTGGTAGCAGAGGGAGCGCTGAGCATGTGAAACGGTGCAGCCCCTGGGGAAACTGTGCCATGGCTCCTCAACAGTTGGAAAAGGAGTTCCCGTGTGGCCAGGAATTCCACTTCTGGGTGTATAGCTGCAAGAATTGAAAGCAGGGACTCCAGGAGATAGACGTACATCCGTCTTCATAACAGCGTTATTCACTGTAGCCAAAAGGTGAGGGCAACTCAATTGTCCAGTGATGGATGAATGGAGAAACAAAACGGTGTGTGTGTATGTGTGTGTGTAATGAAATACTATCCAGCCTTATAAAAGAAGGAAATTCTGGGCCTCCCTGGTGGCGCAGTGGGTTAAGCAACGCACTATGAAGCAAACCGCAGCCACTGCAGCACGAGTTTGATCCCTGCTCCCGGCCAGGGAGGGGACCCACATGGTGCGGCAGACCTCTCCTGCCGTGCCCGCTGCTCCCCTCAGCAGTGTACTTCTGTTGATCTGCCTGTTCTGCTCCCCACTCTCTGTGGTGAATCCTCTCACCCCCCCCATACCTCTGGCCTGTACCCCAGTGCTTGTATGCATAAATAAATAAATCTTTTAAAAAAAAAAAAAAGAAGGAAATTCTGAAACATGATACATTGCAGATGAAACTTGAGGACATTATGCTAAGTAAAAAAAGCCAGTTACAAAAAGACAAATACCGTATGATTCTGTTATCTCAGATACCCAGATAGTCAAATTCCTAGAGACAGAAAATAGAATGGAGGTCACCAGGGTTGTGAGGGGAGGGTGGGAAGTGATTGTTTAATGGATATATAATTTCCGTTTTGCAAAATGAGCGGCGTTCTGGAGATTGTTTCCACAACAGTGTGGGTAAAAATGGAGTTGTCCAGGAAAAAAAAGTCTAAATTTAGTCCAACAACTGACTCTGAGGGCAAGGCGCTGAGAGAGGTTGCACTGAGAGAAAGCCCTCCGGGTGTGACAGGGGAGGGGAAGATGTCTGCAGCAGTCCCAGGGATGAGGCGTGGCAGCCAGGGGCGTGCATGCTGGGAGGTCAGCTTCCGGAGGCCAGGGAACAAGGCGAGCCTAGACCCTCCTGGACAGCAGCCTTGCCCAGGATGATGGCAGCTCCTGAGACAGGAGGATGGCAGGATCTGGGGGCACGTCCTCCGGCGACGCGAGTGAGTGAGCACACAGAGGGGTGCACAGGGATCTGTCTCGAGGAGCAAGGATTCTGCATGAGGAGGGGACTGGCTGTTTGAAAGCCCATCAAGGTCAACAACAGAATGCCCCTGACTTTGGGAGTGGGGCATGAGAGAATGGGCAGCCTCCATGGAGGGGCCTCCCGGCAGGCAAGTGTAGAGCTCAAGAGAGGGGCTGGGCCGAGGTCACGCTCAGCAGCCACCTTGTCACTCTGATGTGTTTATTTCTCCATCTTTGCTGGGCAGGGAACCTGCTTATCTCATATCCCTAGCGTCTGGGACTGAGTGTTTACCCCACAGTAGGTGCTCAGTAAATGTTTGCAGTGTGGGGGGGTGTAGTTTCACAGAAGCTGTCAGCCTTCCTTAACCCAGCTCTGTCCCTTGCAGTGCCCAACGAGGACAAGACCCTAACAGCTCCCAGCAAGAGACTAAATGAGCAAGAAGAAACGGGGAGAATCATTGAAATGCAGCGCTTAGAAATCCAGCGTCTCAGAGACCAAATCCAAGAGCAAGAGCAGGTCCCGGGGTTCCACCCCCTGACCGGCATTCGGCTTCCCACCCTCATCAATTCAAATACGGACTGTGAGACCTAGGCCCAGGAGCCTGCTCCCGTGAGCCCTTTCTGGTGAGCCCTTTCCGGCCACAGAAGGAACAGTGCTCACTCTGGCTGCGCTCCCTAAGGCACTGACCACACCCCCTCTTTCTCCTGCCCTGGGGAACTGGGGATATGGGTCCCAATAAAGGCATGTGCCCCAGAAGGGTCCAACTCTGCTTAGTCGGGGAGCTCAGGAGAAGGTAAGGGAAAGGGGGTACTGAGAGCTGGGTCCTCTGGCTGCCTGTCTCTGCACTCACACGAGACTTGCCAGCACCCCCTTGCTGCACCCCTTTCCTCTCGGGCCTTCAGGGTTGGGCTGTCAGTTCTCCTCCTGTCTCAAGGCCTTGCTGCATCGGACCAGGCTGCCTCTGCCAGCCAAGGCAGGACCAGACAAAACCTCCTACATTTTCTCCTCCTTTGTGAGACATCACGAGGTTTCTGAGATTTTTACTTGTGTGAAAAGAGGAGAGTAAAATAATGAACGTGGCCAAGTGGCCAGACTCCCCCTATGTCTTCCACTCGGGCTTCCCTGGCGTTAGGACTGCAAGCAGAGATCTGCCCTTGCTTCTCTGAACCCCACACCATGCTTGACTTCCATCTTTGTTCGGCAGGGTCTCCCCCTGCTCCTCACTTTCTCTAGCCACTAGGAGACCAGGCTCAGAGAGCAGGAAGAAACTCAGGGCCCCTGAGAGATCCACCACAACCATCAAGCCCAGGACACTGTCATGTGGAGACAGGATATTCTGGGACTCAGATTCCTCTGTTCCAACCTGGCCTGGTGGCTTTGCCTTTCAGAAGAAACTGCCCTGAAATAAGTTCAGGGAGGTGGGCAGGCCAGATGATGAAGGCACACAGACGAGCCAGGGTTCCCAGAGGCAAGTGTCTAACTGAGCCAAGAACAAGGCCAAATGAGCCAATGCTCTGAGCGTCATTCCCATCTGAGCTCTTGCCACTCCGGCCCACCTACACCTCCTGCGAAAGGCCCAGTTCGTCCCTTCCCCAGGGTATTCCCATGTACCATTCCCTCTGTCTGAGAATGACCTTGCACCTGACTTGGTGAACTTCTACTGATCCTTCAGAGCTTGGCTGAAATGTGCCTGAGCAAGGTGGTCCCCGACTCCTCCCTTCTGCCTCCCCCCCCCCCCCCCCCCCCCCCCCCCCCCCCCGGTCTAAATAGCACAAGCCCCACTGGTTTCCTTCATGACACCACCCATCCCCCGTCACACACCCATGCAGCTGTTTGCTGTCTGCCTCGTCTACTAGGCACAAGGACTGTGTCTGTTTTTAAAGCTCACCCAGGTATCCAGGTGGAGAATCGGGGGTATCCAGGTGGAGAATTGGTAGAGAGCCCCAACAGAAGGCAGGGGGAATAGTTAGGAAGACATTCTGACTTGGACCATGATGGTGGCACTGGAGATGCAGAGAAGTGAATCCTTCTGCCTCAAGACTGGATGGGAGTTAGCCAAGCAAAGAGGAAGTAGAAATGTGCAGAAGTTGGGGCTCTTCTGGGGGCCAGCGGGAAATTCTCTGCAGTTAGGATGTAGCAGCATTCCAACTAGATATTTCAATTTAAAAATGACTTCAGGGTCCTCCTTGGTGGCGCAATGGGTTAAGCAACACACTATGAAGCAAACCGCAGCCACTGCAGCACAAGTTCGATCCCTGCCAGCCAGGGAGGGGATCCACATGGCACAGCAGACCTCTCCTGCCTCACCCGCTGCTCCCCTGAGCAGCGTATTTCAGTCAGTCTGCCTGTTCTGCTCCCCACTCTGTCTCTGGTGGATCCTTTCACCGCCCATACCTCTGGCCTGTACCCTAGTTCTTGTATACATAAGTAAATAAAAATCTTAAAAAAAAATAAAAATGACTTCAGGGTGTAATGGTTGAGCGCCTCACTGTGAAGCATCCACGGCACAGCAGCATGAGTTCTGTCCCTGGCCAGGGAGGGGACCCACATGATGCAGCAGACCTCTTCTGCCTCACCCGCTGCTCTCCTCAGCAGTGTACTTCTGTTGATCTGCCTATTCTGCTCCCTGCTCTGTCTCTGGTGAATCCTCTCACCCCCACACCTCTGGCCTGTATCCCAGCTCTTGTATGTACAAATAAACCTTTTCAAAAAAAGTTAAAAAAATGACTTCAAATCAAAATATCACATTTCACCTGCAAGACAGGCCTTAGGTTACAGATGAGGAAACCAAGTCAAAGGAGGAGTGAGGTAATTGGCACCCGGCCACACAGGTAATTGTACTCAGCCCTGCACTGGAAAGGCACCCAACCGACTCCAGGCCCAGGTGGTGGAGGTTGTAGGTGTGATGCCCAGAGAGTCTAAACCAAATGTTAAAAGAGTTGGCAACGGCCAAGCTAAGCTCACCTGAGCCAGTGGAGGGTGTTGTCCAGCACATGAAGATGGGGTGGAGGACGAAGGCCAGGGCAGCCCCACAGAGCAACTCCCGGGGGAGAACAGAGCTTCTTGCTGCAACTCTGGGGCCAGAGACACAGTTTTGTTTACCTTCCCATGCTGTCTTCCATGTCCCCAGGTTTGTCGTGGTATTGGTTGGGTGGCTGCTGTTTCTGAAACTTCCTTCCACGCTACCTCTCCTGTGGGTGAAGGGCACACAGCTTACATGTTCCACCTCTGGCTTCACAGGGTTCCTTTAGCTAGTTGACCCCTCACCAATAGGGTGGGCCTGGTAATCACCTTCCCCTGCAGCAGCCTTAAAGACTTGCAGGCCACCCAGGTGGCTGGGCACTGGCATGTGGGCTCCACTCTTGTTCTTCTACATAGAGTCCATTGCTACTATCTGGGGACCCGTCCAATTCTGGTGTGACAGCTGGTGAGTTTGGGGCCCTCTCTCTGGGCCCCAAATGTCATTGGCTCCCCTGCCCTTCTAGAGTCTTGGCATTGCCTAGACAGACACTGTGAGCTGCCCAGCTGTGCCTCAGTCAAATGTTCTCCTGCACCAAAGACCCTGCCCTGCAGGAGGTTCTAGCATCAGCATCTGTCTGTCCCTTCGCTTCTTACACAAAGTATGACCCGCAATAGTGATCAGCTGCTTCTGGGAGTGCCTGAGGGTCCTGCCTGCCCTGCAGCTCCTTCTTTAAATTTGCTTGAGCAGGAGCCTCCCTGGTGGCGCAGTGGGTTAAGCAACACACTATGAAGCAAATCGCAGCGATCCCTGCCCACCAGGGAGGGGACCCACATGGTGAGGCAGACCTCTCCTGCCTCACCCGCTGCTCCCCTCAGCAGTGTGTTTCAGTCAGTCTGCCTGTTCTGCTCTCCACTCTGTCTGGTGATTCCTCTCACCTCCCACCACTCTGGCTTGTACCCCAGCTCTTGTATGCATAAATAAATAAAATAAAAATAAATTTGCCTGAGCAGATCTGCGTGACAAGGAAGAACTCCTTAGTCATTGCTCTGGGTTTGGAGTGAGAAGTGAGAAGGAAGACATCTCAGGATGAAGATTAGGTTTCATTCTCCCTACACCATGGAGCCTCTTTATGCTCTGAGCACGCCTGAGATGCAGTCATACTTGCCCAGGCTGGTGTGGGAGCAGATTTACAAGCAAGAAACACTGTTGTGCCCATGAAGCAGAAAGGACCCGTGTACCTGACCCCTACACTGACTAGTTGCACCTGAGGACTTGTATTTATTGTTCCACGTTCACATTGTTCATACAGGTGTCTGAGCATCTCTCACTAGAAGTCCCAAGTCAGAAATGGATTTTTTTAAAAAAAGATGTATTTATTTATGCATACAAGAGCTGGGATACAGGCCAGAGTTGCAGGAGGTGAGAAGATTCACCAGGGACAGAGTGGGGAGCAGAACAGGCAGATCAACCAAAACATTGCTGAGGGCAGCAGCGGGCACGGCCATGTGGGTCCCCTCCCCAGCCAGCTGCGAACTCGTGCTGCAGTGGCTGCGGTTTGCTTCACAGTGCCTGCTTAACACACTGCGTCACCAGGGAGGCCCGCCAGAAATGGAATTTTTGGTCTGATTTTAAATTGCCAAAAGAGATTATTCGGGGTGAGTTTGAGTTCACCTCTATCCAATTGACTATACCCATGGGTGTGGGTCACAAAATCTAATCCTGGCTCCTGGGGTTCACCCCTGCAGTGATGACAATTACTGTGAATGGGGAAGACACTCCAGGAGATTTCTACCTGGGGTCAGGCATGCAGCATGCATGGAGCATGGGACTGGGAGCGGGGTGCCTGGCATCACCCAAAACCTATGCTCAGCATTCTCCCAGGCTTCCCTGCAGAAGGGCAGGGACAGGACTTCTCTGATTTCCCACTGTGCCCCCAGTGCCAGGAGCAGAAGGAAACAGTAAATGTGTGCTGGGTGAGCTGCATGCTGTGCCCACTCCGCCTCCTGTCCCCGGCCTCAGGTCTTCATGATCTCTGAGCTGAGCTGCCCCAGCAACCTGTGATTGGGTACAAGGGTCAACATGCATCCCTTCAGGGAGCCTGTCTATCTTCTAACTCGGGTCATTTGACAAGACAAAGACTGAGAACAAAGACTCCACCTAATCATTGTTTAAACAGATTTAAACTTTCTAAACTTTGTTCCCCTTACCCAAAAAAATTTCCTTCGACTCCTCCAGGGGCATAGTAGGGAAACTCTATGAGTTCTCCTGTCCTAGCTCTATCTGGGACAGCTAGTCCACTGGCCTCTCCTCATTGGGACCAGAACATAAAATAAACATCAGGCGTGTGCAAGAGGAATACACAGTGTATGCGCCATGTCAGCTTCTCTGTTCCCCTGTTCCTCCCAGGGCAGGAGACACCTTTGTAACAACTTTTCAGAGGGGCAAGCCCACATGGTTGTCCTAGAGATTCACAGGGACCAGCCTGCCCAGGGGGTAGGAGAGAAACCATCCAGAGCTACACTCTCTGGGGGCCAGCAGCCAGGAAGCAGCTGAGCATTTGCAGTGCGGCTACTCTGAACTGAGAAGCAGTGTAAAGAGAAAGTACATGAAGTGCTTGCAGCACTTTCAAGATTAAAGAACTCATGAATAATTTGCATAGTAAAAGTATTAATAGCTAATTAATAGCATGTTGTTAAAATGAAAATATTTGGAGGCGCTATAAAAAGTTTAGGGTATTGATTTCACCTTGTTTCTTTGTACTCTTTAAATGTGGCTAGGAGAAGGTGTTAAGTTACAGAGCTGCTTCGAGGTGATTTCCACTGAACAGCACTGCCCTAGATTTATGGCCCGCTCTCAGTCATGTCCACACCATAAAGAGAAGCACAGACCGTTGAATTAATTCTTCTGTGAGCTGCTATTGGAAAGATGACTTCGGTTTAGTTTCCCCATCTACTTCCTACTCATCAGAAGGAGAGCGAAGGCTTTAGAAGACACTGAACCCAGGATCTGGGTGACTGCCCACAACCACCTCCTCCCAGCCCTCCTGGCTCAGCCAGCATGTGGCATGTGGCCTCAAACTTGGCTACTAGAAGCAGAGCCCCCACCGTGTCCCTGATGCACTTTGGAACCTTCTCTGGCAGCTGACACAGTCCGAATGCCTCGCGTGGCATTCCAGGGCATGTGCACCCTGTGCGAAACCTGTCTTTCCAGCTTCCTCTCGTATGCACCCCGCTCAAAACCCCAGCATCTGTCAGCTCATGCGTCACTCAACAAACACTTATTGCTTCACATGTGCCAGGCACATGCTAGCTGCTGAGGCCACGATGGTTAGCAAAACAGGGCTCCAGCATCTGCCGCAGATAACCGGTAAGCAAACAAGGGCACTTACAGCACATGCAGGAAAAGCGGTTGAGGGGAAAGTACAAAGTTCACAGATGCATCAAGGAGACACCTGAACCAGACTGGTTGGAAGGGCTTCCTGGAGGAGGTGACATTTCAGTTCAATAAGTTGGCCAGACAGACTAGGGAGTGGTAAATAACCCAGGTAGTGAGAACTCTGACTTCAAAAACTATCCGGAAGGGCAGAGTGCAGGGCAGAGTAGGCAGCACTGAACCACAGGCATGCAGGCTGGGGGGGACTGGGGCAGTGACAAGTGACACCCCGGTGGGGAGCGGGGGCTCTGTGCGCCTGTGAAGGAGTGTGGTGTTTTTCACAGTGTTTATCCTGCAAGTGATTTAAGCAAGGAAGCTCCTGTTTCCCACCTGAAGAGCTTCTACCCCTCCTCCCAGTGCGATTAAATCCCCGCCTCCCCCAGCAGGTGCCAGACTTGTGGGGCAGGCCTGCCAAGGTCAGGCGCTTGAGAATGAGCTAGGGACTTTGGGGTATCCAGCCCAGGGGAAAGCACCAGAGGTGGAGGTACTGGGACTCTGGTTGAATGTCAGCTGGTGGCGGAATCTGGGACGAGGCGGGGTTTGGAGTTGAGATTTGGGGACTGGATTCAGGAGTGGGCAAGGTTGGGGCTGAGGGTGAGAGATTAAGGAATCGGGCCTAATTCCATAATTTGGAACTGGGATAGGGGTGAAGAGTTGGAGCTGGGGTTCAAGTCAGATTTGGGGTTATGTTTTGCAGCTGGGGCTGGAAATATATTTAGAAATGGGGCTGAGATTGGGATTGGGATTTGAGATTCCGGGATAGGTCCGCGATATGGGGTAGGACAGGAAGTTCTAGCTAGGGTCTAGTTTGCAGTGGGGTTGGGATTAGGTTTGGAACTGGGGATAAAGCCAAGGTGGGGTTGGAGCTGGGGGTGGGGTCCCAGACGCTGGGGCAGATAGATCACATTCCTGCTGCCGCCCCATCTGGGCTAACTGCAGCTAACAGAAGCCCCTCCCTTCCCAAGAATGCCTCAGCCCAGCAGAAGAAACCTTGCCACGTCAGCCAATCGGCTCAAGTCCTGCCTTAGAAACACCTGTTGATTCCCCCGCCCCCCTCCAGGCTCACCTGGGTGCAGGTTAGGCAGGTGAAGCACCTCCCCGGAAACAGAGCTGGAGTGCCCCACCCGCCAGCCCAGTTTTCTCAGAGCGGATCCAGAACTTCCAGGCTTCTTGTGAGTGCCCCATGACCCCCTTCCTCCACCCCTCCCCTCCCTGCTCCCACTGGCTGTTCCCCTGAGACCCTCCACCCCCACCTCCAGCCCGGGGCACTCTCCCAGCTCCCCTGTGCAAGCACTTAGCACCCAGTGAAGTCACAGCCCCTCCCCCATCTCCCTTGGGGGCATCTACACCTGCTCCTCCCAAGTTGTGTTCCCCAGACAGCACCTGCAGAGGAGCGTGGAGGATGCAGCCCTCATCTGGCGTGTAACCCGCCTAGAACCACGTAGTCATATCCCTGGGTGGATCAGGACTGGCGCCCTATGTATCCTGGTTTGCAAGGGAGGACAGTGGTTTTTTATTCAACTACATGCTTTGGGTATCTATGGGAGCCCCAGAATTCCCGTTAGAATTCTGAAATGCAAATGTCAAATGACTGGCCCCAGACCTCTCAAGAGGAATGTGATTGTCCTCACTTTTCAGATAAGGAGACCCAGGCTCTAAGAGGTGAGCTTATGGGGGGGCTTCCCAAGCCCCCTCCTCACAAGCCCACAACTAGCATTTATCGCAGAAGGGATCTCTGCTGCAAACACAGTTCCTTGAGGGCATGGAGTCCAGCTGCCAGGGTGGACAGGCTCTGGAGGACATGTTTAAATGAGTGACCACTGGAGGCTCTGGCCCAAGTGCCCATGGGTGCTAAGGACTGTAGCTGGGCTTCAGACCCTCTTTTTTCCCTTACACAGCTTTAGGCTTTAGAGAAATTGTGGGAGGGCCTTCCTGGTGGCGCAAGGGGTTGAGTGTCGCACTGTGGGGCTTCTGCAGCGCAAATTCTATCCCTGGCCAGGGAGGGGACCCACACAGCGAGTTGGACCTCTCCTGCCTCGCCCGCTGCTCCCCTCAGCAGTTTGTTTCAGTTAGTCTGCGTGTTCTGCTCCCTACTCTGTCTCTGGTGAATTCTCTCACCTCCCCACCCTGTGCCTCTGGCCTGTACCTCAGCTCTTATTTGTATAAATAAAATTTTAAAAAATCTTAGAAAAATTGTGGGAAAGGGTGGCTGGGGTGGGGGGCATAGGAAAGAGTGGGGGAGGCCAGAAGGCAAATGAGGAGAGCAGGGAGGAGGAGAGGAGCAGCAGTGGGAATGAGAGCAGAGAACTAGGGAGAGAATGATTTAGAGGCCTCCTCACCTGATGGAGGTGAATGTGGATTCAATGAGAAAGCAGCAGCACAAGAGGAGGAGCAGGTTTGGGGTAAAGTGAGGAGTCTGGGCAGGGCCTATTGCAGGAGAGATGGTGATGGGACATCAAAGTGACCACTGGCTTAAGGGGGGAGATCTGATTGGATGGAGAGGGGGTTGGGAACCAGCAGCCCTGGTTGTGAGATTGGAAAGACTCTTTGGGGCAGTTGGGTGTTAGAGGTCTCATCCTAACCACAGAGAAAGAGATGCAGTCCTCAGAAGATTCTGGGTCAGGCTGCTGGTTCTGGAAGGGTTAACTCATGAGCTCACGCCCTCTGCCCTCCCTTCCCCCCAGGAGCCAGCGGTGACAGCTGAGGCCATGTGAGTGGATCTTGAATAAGGCTTTATCTCTGACTCTCCCTCCATCTTCTACGGTGGCACCAGCAACCTCCGCCAGCCAGGATGGGACAGGCAACCGGGAGAGCCAGAGAGGTCAGGGGCTGGACAAGAGGGCTTCCTGGAGGGTGTGGGGTGTGTTATGTGGGGGTGTGTTATGTGGGGTCAGCTCTCCTGGAGTGGCTGGAGGAGCACACCAAGGGTCATGGCTGTGAAGGAGGCCTTCATGGGGGAGGTTCCTAAGGGTCATCCCCAGGTTCCCAGGAGAGACCGGAGGGCTGGTGGACTGGGAAGTGACAAGCTGATTCTCTCCACGCAGGTAATGGTGACCAGACCCTGGGCTGTGAGCGAAACGGGATTCGGGATTCGGGGCCTCTTGCTGCCAAGCAGGTGGTGGGGGCTGTAAGGCATGAGCTGCGCCCTCTGACCCCTGACACTGACCTCTGCCTTCTGCCCTGGTCCCACCAGCCCCAGCCATGCCTGGAGGAGAAGCTCAGGGCTCCCTGCGCCCAGGGCTGCCACCGGAAGTGCTCGCGGAGCAGGTGGAGCTGTGGTGGTCCCAGCAGCCAAGGCGCTCAGCGCTCTGCTTCGCCATGGCGGTGGGCCTTGTGGCGGGCTGCGGGGCGGGCGGCGTGGCACTGCTCTCCTCCACCAGCAGCCGCTCAGGCGAGTGGCGGCTGGCGGTGGGCACTGTGCTCTGCCTGCTGGCCCTGCTGGTCCTGGTGAAGCAGCTGATGAGCTCGGCTGTGCAGGACATGAACTGCATCCGCCAGCCCCACCACGTGGCCCTGCTGCGCAGCGGTGGAGGCGCCGATGCCCTCGTGGTGCTACTCAGCGGCCTCGTGCTGCTCGTCACGGGTCTAACGCTGGCTGGGCTGGCCGCAGCCCCCACCCCGACCCGGCCGCTGGCCACCATGCTGTCCGTGGGCATAGCCTTGGCTGCTTCAGGCTCACTCTTACTGCTGGGCTTGCTGCTGTACCAGGTGGGCATGAGTGGACACTGCCCCCCTATCTGCGCCCCCGCCCCCATCGCCCACAGGGACCCCAGGGGCAACGGCAGCGTCTTCAGCATCTCCGGACAGCTGTCTGCTGGCCAGCGTCCTGAGACCACCTCCAGCATCGCCAGCCTCATCTGACTGAGCCTGAGCCCTCCCGGTGCCTGCTGGGAGCCGTGGACTGTGCCAGGCCGCGCATGCGCATGAGCAGGCACGTGTGAGAAAGCGAGGGCAGAGGCAGGATGTAACCGCGTACCTGTCCCAAGACTGCCCGCCGGCCTGTGGACTTGTGTGAGGTGACGGAGACCTTATTTGTACCCCCACGTCCACACCTCAGGAGGGTGAGTGTGGGGCTCCCTGGAAGGTGTTTGTCCACAACTGTCAGAACTGACCTGTCTGATTCTGGAGTCTCTGGGCAGAGAAGTGCCTGGGAATCCTTGAAGATTTTTGGCCCCTATTTCCAACGCCCCTGTAAAACCATCCTGACCTGGCACCACCTGTCAAGAATTTCCAGAGAAGTGACTGTTGCCCACCCACAGACTGCGCCAGCATCCCTGAGGAGAGTGAGTAGTGGCAGAGTGGAGAGGACACGGGCTCTGGAGTGGGACTAGCCTGGACTGGAATCCCCCCTCTTCCACTCACCAGCCAGGGCCTCAGGCAAGTGATTTTACCTCTCTGAGCCTCCGTTTCTTGAGGGTAATGGTCACAGTTCCAGGGATTGGCTGTGAGGACTGACTAGTGTGGAAGGAAGCGGCACGTCTGCAATAAAAGTAGTGTTTGCTATTAGGGTCGTGGTCTTTCTCTCACCCTCTCACCTAGACACCCCTAAGTGTCTCGCCCCTCCTAGAGGGAACACACTGTGCCCACCTCAGGAGGATCGAAGGTTCTTTGGAGGCCTCTTCAGTCAGACCTGGGGCTTCTCCTCTCTGTGCTAAGAGGCTGGAGGGGAGCTAGGGTGAAGGGATGCTCAACTTCCAGAAGGTCCAGTCCCATGGAGAGGGTGGGGAGCCTGAGGCCTTAAGCATTGGGCTTTATCATCTGTTTCTCTGGAGACTGCAGCTCCTGACCCCACCTCTGAAACCAGAACATCCTGGTTTGTGTAGTTGCTGCACCGGCTAGCCTAGCTCAGGGCTCCCAGGCTGGGAGGGGAGTTTGAAACCCCCTTGGGCTGTAAGAGTCACCTCCTTCTTGGGGTCAGCCCTGGGAAGGATCTCCCCTTCCTGGAAGGCAACCCTAAAGTTCCATGGAAGAGCGCTAGAGAGGAGGCGGCCGATTCTCTCACTTCCTGCGTTTCAGGGTGCAGGTTACATGAAGCCCCAACAAGGATCCCAAGGGAGATGGGAAGCCAGCTGTGGATTCTCAAAAGCATTAAGCTAGAGCTACAGAGGCTCTGGCAAGAGAAAATTGCTCTGAGCTGTCCAGACCAGACAGCCTCCTGGAGAAAAGGCTGAGCTTGTGGAGGAGGGGAAGGGTGTCACCCACCCAGGGAGGGAGAATCAAGAGCAGATATGATGGGGCATGTCCAGAAGCACCGGGTTTTCCACAGATACTTTGGACTTCACACACCCAAAACTTAACCGCTCTCCTCTCCATCTTGAACTAGCTCCTCTTTCTCATATCCACCTGGCACCCAGGGCTAAACCTCAGAGTGGCTCCAGATGGCACCTTCCCTCCCTCTTCACCCCGTGTCCAATAAGCATGCCAACTGCTGCGACTTTCCTCATAAATATTTGCCTGGTAATCATGCCTCCACAGTCACTCTTACACAGAGCCTGTTTTCATCTCTGCCTGAATCATACAGCAGCCTCCCTATTACTCTCCCTAATTTTGCTCCCTTCTCTTAAACCCACAACTCCCCACCACCCTTGAGTCAGAATAACTATCCTAAAATGAATATGTAAATCTGCTTAAAAATTTTCCATGGCCTACCACCTCTTGCAGACTCCCTTACAAAATTTGGCCTCCCTCTCCTTTCAAAAGCCAAAGCACCCCCTGAGCCAGCCCCCTGAACTACTGGCATGGCCTCCCTATGCTGTCTCACCTCTAAGTTCCCTTCTCGCCTGTGTATCCTTCGAGACCCAATTCCCTAAGAAGTCATATTCTCTGGGAGTCCCCCCCGACACTCTCCCGCTAAACCAGTAAATTGCCTTTCTCTATGCCCTTACCTTAGACTGGACACCAGTCCTCAATTCCTTCTCTGTGTGTCTGTCTTCTTGCATGGTGAGCTCCTCTGGCAGGGTTTGGGTCTTGCTCACCTGTGTACCCCTTGTTCCCAGCATGGACCTAACACATAGTAGGTGCTGTGTTGAAGGACTTGGCTTAGAGGGTCGGCACTATGTGTGTGTGTGGACCATGGAGCAACCCAACTATAACTGGGAAGGGTAGGGCAATTGGGCCACTATCCACATGTGGCCTGAATCTTGCCCTCTTGAGGCCCTGCCCCATCTGGCCCAGAAATTCTCATTCTTCCTGGGTCCCTCTTTCTGGACTCCTGGGCCCGTAAAGGACCACAGAACACTTCCTGTAACATGGAGAGACATCTCATGTCCTTTCAACTGAGACAGGCTCAGACTCAGAATATTTCTTTAAGAAACCAAAGGAAAACAGAAACAGGAATGGAAAATGGGGAGGGGCATTCTCCAGAATGCAGGTCTGGGTGAGCAGCAACGCAGGCAAGGCCAGGGTCAGACTCTCCTGGGAGTGGTGCCAGATGAAGAATGCGGTTCATGCTCCCTGGGGGCCTGTGTGGAAGGGCATCTACGCACCCACCGTAAAGAGACAGGATGATAAGGCTGATGAGACGCAGGCAGGGCTATGGCAGTACTTCCTCAGTCAGGAAAGCTGTCTCTCACAAGCTTGTTTGCTTAACACATCTTACTAAACCTCATCTTGGTCCACACTGCAGCCTGAAACCATGGAACCCTCTGCCTGTCTGCCCTCCCCCTCATGCCTTCCCACCCTTCTGGTTAAGATCCTGTGATCCATCATTTCACCTACTCCCTGACAAAGTCCTCAACACCTTAACTCCTGCCCTTGGGCCCTCCCTCCCAGCAAAAGCCCCTCCTTGGATGATTCTGCCAATTTCCCTCCGCTGTACCTGCCACTTTGCAGGCTGCAGTTTGTAGAGAAATCGCACAGCCAGCTTCCCTGGCACCCCTGGGCATTTTCCTCAGTAATCTGCATCGAACATCGAATCCTCCACCCCCAAATCCCACTCTTCCTCAGGCTGCTTGGACATCAAGCCAGAAACCAGAGCACCTTGGCCAACTCCCTCCTGCTCCCACATCCAAGCAGTTAGCAAGTCCCGTCAGGTCTGCCTCCTGCGTAGCTCTGGACTCTGGTCTCTGAACCATACTTAGTCACATCAGCTCTCCCCAACAATCCATCCCTACACAGCATCCCAATATTCAGCTCATCACTGCCAGGGCACCCCTCAAGCCCTACACTGCAGCCCCCACAACCTCCTTGAGCATTCCCTACATTGCTCATTCCATCGCATGCCTCTGCTGGCTCCTTCCCAAAGGCCAGCACTGCATCCACTGCGTACATACGAGAAAGCCTCCAGGTCCATGACAAGTTCCTCTTGGGAAAAAACCTGGAATAAACGGGTGGGCTCCCCAAATGCTATGTGCTACAGGAGCTGCCCTCTGTCATAGCAGTTCAGGCCAGTGGCAGACAGTCGGTACCATCAGATCCTGTTGCCTGCCTATCTAAGTCCTCTCTCGACATTGGCGGTGAGCTCTTGGAAACGGCAACTTTAAGCAATTAAATGATGCCCCACAAAACGTGGTTCTCGAAAAATGTTTTGTCCAACATTGACCAGGATATTTTTTGTTCATCAATGTTACAATGAAATGACATAGAAGGAAACATTAGTCCAGAACTTGATATACGTGAAACTAGGTGTGTAGTATGTGGAGTCCCAGGCAGGCAGCCTCATTAATAGCCTTACGTGACAGTTCTGGGGGTACCAGGCTGAACCCTCAGGGCTGGGACCATCTGCTCCCCGCCTCCTGAGTCAGCAGCCCCTTCATTCTCTCCCCACATGCCTTTCCATTGCCTGTAACCAGTCTCATCTTAAAACTGCCTCCTTGCTCCAGTCTCTCCAGCTATGGTTCTGTCCTTCTCTTCAAGAGTCTTGACAAAGTCTTGCATATGCACCCCGGCGCCCATCTCCTACTACTCACTCCACAACCCACAGCAATTCAACAAATCTGACAAATATTTAGCATCAGCCAGTAAGGCCCTGAGAACAGAATGAGACACAGCTACAGCCCCAGGGCGGGCTCCCTGAGGCTCAGTAGGGGTACATGCAAATCGTGATGACAATTCAGGGTAAACCGAGGCAAGGGACTGGAGAGAAGCCTGGCATGCTGGGGGGTGCTGTCCACGTGGTATTTCCCACTGTGACAAGGAACATTTTTAATCACAAGTGCCAGTTCAGGAAAGCAAAATGCGTGACTTTATATTTAAAATGAAAACTGATTTATTAAGACCTGTGAAAAACATTACCATTTAGGTATCTATTTCATTGATAGGAAAACATTTCAACAAGAAACTAGGCATGCTGGTTTTCTCTGAAAATATGATCGCCTGGGCACATCTAAAAAGATGGCAGGTAGGAAGAGGGTTTTTCATCACTGTCACAGAGGAGCAAATGTGCATGAAGAGACAGATTGGTGGGAGGGGAAGGAATAACAAAAAATGAAGTGGGGAGTGAAGTGGGGAAAGGCAAGAAAGGAGATGATGAGACTGACAGGCCTGGTTTCCATAGCAGACCCCGTAGGCCTTATCCTGGGCAGCAGGCCGCCAGCCACTGACAGTCACGGAGCAGGAGAGGGTCGCTGTCACTTCGGTGGCTAGTGTCAGGGGATAACTGCTCTGACCTTGGTCATCCCTTAAATCCTAGCCACCTCTGTCCCTGAGGCTCGTGGTTCCCATGTAGTATCCACTACCCTTAGCCGTCAGGCACTGGTGGCCAGGTATCCAAAAGGGCTCAGAGAGAGAAGTGGTCCCGACTCCCTGTCCCGAGCCCACCAGGCTGAATGTAATTGTCCTCAATGAAGCCATCGTCATCATCTTCAACCACCTCCGGGCGGAGGCCCTTCCCTGGCCTGGGCAGCGGGCGGTGCTGGTAGCTGGCATAGTATTTGCGGCAGAGGTGGCATTTGGCAGCAAGTGCAATGAGGAGAGAGAGCACCACAGCCCCCAGCACGAACCCCACCAGCACAGGCCAGGCCCGGCTCCCAGTGACTGGTCCAGGGGACATGGCTGATGCTGTGGGGAACACCGAGGGCCCCACCGTGGCTGCAAAGAAAGGACAGCTTTGTGAATAAAGCTCCAGATAGGGCTCCAGGGGAAATAAAGAGGAGAGGGAGCAGGGTTTTTCCCCCAACACTAGCAGATAGGGGGAACCCACACCCCTCCTTGGTATCCCTTCCACTGTCACTCACTGTTGTTGGCCGCACTCATGGAGGGGCTGGAAGACACTGGTGAGCTTTGGTGAGCTCCTGCCTCCAAGGAGACCCCCAGATGCCAGGCAGCCCTGGGCACAGAGTCCTGGAACATACACACTGGGTGTCAGTGACAGCCGCAGCATGCCCCTTCAGGCCACTGTCCCAGTCATGTTGGGCCACTGCACAGACAACTGGCCATAACTTGCTATCCACAGGAGAGAAACAGCAGGTGGCAACAGGCTACTTGTAAGGGGACAATGTAGAGCTCAGCTTCTACAGCTTCTGGAAGGGGCTAAAAAAGTGAATTGAAGCTGGAACTGCCTGAGCACTACCTATGATTCAGGTACCAGGCAATGAGCCACGAGCCTGGCACTGTGGTTACGAACATCATTTCCACTCCATAAATGAGGGCTCTTAGGCCCAGAAACGTGGAACAACTTAGCCCAAATCCCAGGACTTGAACCCAGGTCTCTGGACCCAGGCCAGAGCCCAGCTGGCTACATACTTGTGGCTGGGGCTGGGGCTGGGGCTGGGGCTGGGGCTGGGGGCAGAGGCAGGTCCTGGCTCCAGGAGGATGGACAGCAGCAGTGGCTCGTGCTAACAAGCCAGGTACACACTACTGCTGGGGGATGGTGCCTCTCCCCATCTAGGGCAGGAAGCCCAAAAGCAGCCAGGGCAGTCCTGGCCCTTCTGCTCCTGAGTCAGAAGGATCCCCTGCCACTCCACCTCTGCCTTCAGCCCTTCAGGCACAGCCCTTGTCCATTCTCCTCTGCTCCTGGAAGTAGGGAAGCGCTGATGACCTGGACCAGGAAATGACCTGGGTTAGAGTCACTAGGGTTGGAGAGCACCTAGGGAAGGAGAACTAAAGGAAGCTCATCTAGAGCCTAGATCACCTGGGCTTGCAAATACCCAGAGGAGGAGCACCTACATCAGAGGAGTGTCTGGCGGAGCAAATGCCTGAAAGGGGGTTGGGAGAGGTAGGCATCTAAAGAAGGGCACCTAGGTCAGGGAAGTACCTGGAGGAGGACCGGCTAAGGCTAAAGATTATCTGCAGGGAGAGCACTTGAATCAGAGGAGTACCTGAGCAGTATCCAGGCGACGAAAGCACCTAGGGGAGAAGCACCTGGTTTAGGAAAGCCTTCATCATGTCTTACAATACTGAGACCTCCAACCTGTCACCAAGCCCCACCATTTCTTCCCCTAAATATCCTCAGAATGGCCACCACCTCCGCTGCGCCCCAATAATGTAGCCCCATCCAATTCACCTTCATCTTGTAACTCAACTCTTACAATAGTTTCCCGAAACTGGTCTCTACCCATAGACATTGCCCAATTCTAACCCCACCCTCCCCTGCTTTACTAAGAGCTCCCTCGACCCCTGAGGGTTGTACACATTCTTTAGTATATTCTTCCAATTCCTGCAATCCAGCACATGCCTCCCACCCCAGGCCACATTCTTCTTCATCTCCTCCTCCATAGTTCCCTCCCCCATACTACACACCTACACACACACACACACACGCACATTCCTGCCTCACCCACCCACCCTCCTGCATCCCAGACCATGCCTCCAGGTGCAGTTGTCCCAGGACCCAGCATTGACCACATTTACTAGATGGGCAGCTCCCTGGGGACAGGACGGAGCTGATTGACCTGCTCCGGCCTGGCAGACAGAGAGCCTGGCACCTCGCAGCTCAGTGCCTGTTTGTGTGGAGAGGGAGAGAGAGATCTAGAGTCAATACAGGGGGGTGGGGGCCTTAGAAAGGAGAGATAAATCATTCATCCGTTAGCAGCCACCCAGGTGCCTGCTGTGGGTCCCACACTGGGCGATGGGTCCTCACAGTGTAGGATTTTGTGAAACTGAAATGGACTGAATTCAATTTGACTTTTCTAAGATTTTACTTCTGTTCCTTTCTTCCTGCCTGTTCCTGTGAAATTTTCCCAAGGACACACACATACAGGCTGTCAATCCACCCCCCCCCTCGGGTCACTTTTCCTCCCCGACACACACACACACACACACACACACACTGATTTTGTGGGCCCCGTGCTATCTTGTAGCTGCTTTAGGGTTCCAGGAGCCATCAAGTATCTGTACGTTCCCCCGCCCAGTTCCCCCCACCCCACATGTCTTCCCCTCTGTTCCCCACCTGTTGGAACTGTGCACAGTCTGTGGAAGAAGCTTCCGGAAGTAGCTGACCAGACCTGGACGGGTGGGCGGACCGAGCGGCCGCTCGCGACTCACCTGGGGACGCAGCAGGCGGGGCTCGAGCTGCAGGTGAGGGCGGAGGGCCCGCAGCAGGCAGCGCCTCCTGGCGGGAGGACGCTTCTACCTCTTCCCTCGCTTTTGCAGAGGACCTTTGCCGAAGGCCTCACGCCCACCCCCAGTGGTGGCGTGATGGTGCCCCTGGGATGCAGAGGGGTGTCCAGCAGGTCCTAGAAGTGGCGCCCCCTCCGCAGGCAACTGCTCGAGCTTGCTCACTCGAATTTCCATGACAGGTACAAAGTCCGGAGAGAGCGGGGCTGCGCAGGCCTGTGGCTTCAGTGAACCGGAACTAGAGAGGAGTAGGGAGGGACTGTCCCCCGGGCAAAGCCGGGAGGATCAAGGACTCTCAAAACAGTGTGTTTTGGGGGTGGGGATGTGGAGGTCAGTGCAGGTTATGAGTTCAGAACTCCTTTTGCGCCCTTGAAGGGTTATCGTGTTTGTTTTACCTGGTGAGGGTGCAAGCCCCACCTGGATCTCAAGGATACTGTGACCACACAGTTAGGCTCCGAACCTCCCTCCCTTTGCCTTATTCCCCGTCCCATGGCTAGCACCCCTCGTCCTCTATGATTCAGTTCAGGGATTCAGCAGCCACCTTTCCGAGCCCTCGCAGTCGCGCAGGCCCCGCCTCCACCTCGCGAGCCCCGCCCCTACCGGGTCCAACCGCTTTCCCGGCTCTGCACTCGCGCGCGGCCCCTCTCCCGGTGTGGTAATGTCTTCCGTCTGTGCTGCTTCTCGCGCTAGCCGGGGAGCTCTCCCAGGGTGGAGCCAGGTCTGGGCAGTTTATGGATTCGCAGCACCTGACACAGAAAAAGTAAAAGTCGAAGGAAGGGTGGTTTGAGCTAAGTCATGCCGGTGCCAAGAGACCGCGGGGATTCACAAGGCACAGCCGGAGCAAAGGCTTCAGCCAGGCGTTGCGGCTGGGCATGGCAGAACTGCAGCCGGCTCCCGAGGCCCGTTCCCGGACGACCTGCAGCGTCTTAGCGCGGAAGCTGGGCTCTTAGCACCAGGGTCCCTCCCTCGCTCTCCCACCAGCCACTCCGAACTGACTGTTCTCCAATCCTCGAACCCACCATGCTCTCACCTCCCAGGCTTTCTAGCCCAGTTCCTGGGACCCGTTTCCCCCCACAACCGTCACTTCCAGCTCCTCCTTCCACATGCCCATTCCCTGCTGGCTGATTATTCCTTCTAAACCCTTCACCGCTCAGGCTGCAGCTTAGACGCCTTTTTAACTAGACCTGCCTTCCCGGACCTCCCTAATCTGGGTCCTTTGTTCCTGACCTAGCCCCGCCTCCCCCCAAACCTGGCCTTTCTCTCCCATATAGTATTGTGATTTTCTCTTTATTTGGCCGACTCCCCTGTGAGCCTACAAACTGTGGGTAGGATCTGCTTTGGTCCTGATTCCCTTCATATCCCCAATATCTAAGACAGCAACGATAAATACTGCGATAAATGGATGAGACGAAGGCGAATACTGTCCTGGGTGGGCAGTGAGGAGTCAGAGAAGGTGTAGGATTTTTGTCTTGATAGTGATGCAAGAAAATCATATTGCAGAATTCAAAAGATAGTTGTACCATCGTGATGTCCTGGGCAATAAGCCGTGTTTTTTGTCTCCTTGTGGTATCTACATCACATAAACTAATTCACATGACAAGAATTCACTATTTTAGTCATTTTCAGTGCACAATTCAGTGACACTTATTATATTCAGAATATGTGTGACCATCACTTTAGTTCTAAAACATTTCACCCCACCAAAAAGTTACCCTCACATTAAGCAGTCACACCCCACTCCCCCTCCCCAGGCCCTAGCAATTGCTAATGTTTTCTGTCTCTGAATTTGCCTGTTGGAGGATGGCTATGAATGACAGTTTGTACAAATATAATCATAGCTACAAATCATATCTATTTCATCTTTTTAATTAACTATTTCTGTTAATCCTCATTAACTGTACTATGAGAAGGATGTAAGGATGTTACTTATCCCCTTAACAGATGAGTAAAATGAGACCATGAGGAGGTAATTTACGTGACGTCCCATAGAAGAAAAATAAGTCACGATGTGCACATCCATCAGTCATTTTCAATGAATAGTTACTGAATAAGCACCCAGAGCCACACACAACCAGACTACAACAGCACACAAGGCAAGCCAGGAGGAGGTGGCCAGTCAGATGCCCACCCACAGTCCCTACCCAGGAGTGCAGTAAGTAGTGCAGTAAATGACCTTTACATCTGTTGTGGAAGTCCTGGTAACCACAGGCTGTGTGCTGGCCGCTGGAGACAGAGTTCCTGCCACCATCCAGCTTTCATTCTGGGAGAGAAGACAGACCATTTATTTACACAAGTAAATTCTGATAATGGTGAGTGCTATCAAAAAAGTAAAACAGGCCTGCCCTGGTGGTGCAGTAGGTTAGCAACGCACTATGAAGCAAACCACAGCCACTGCAGCACGAGTTCAATATCAAAAAAGTAAAACAGGCCCGCCCTGGTGGCGCAGTGGGTTAGCAACGCACTATGAAGCAAACCACAGCCACTGCAGCATGAGTTCAATCCCTGCCTCCGGCCAGGGAGGGGACCCACATGGCGCAGCAGACCTCTCCTGCCTCGCCCGCTGCTCTAAAATATTATTTAAAAAAAGTAAAACAGCATCGTGTGATGAGCTGTGGCAGGGACTGCTATGAATGTGAAATAGAAAAAAGGGGACTCACTGAAGAGGGAACACAAACCATTTGAGGGATGAACATTCCAGAAGGAGGGCACAGCCAGGACAAAGATGGAGAGGTGAGAGCATCACCACTGTTTGAGCAACAGTGGGGGCAGACTTGATGGAATGCAGTAAGTGGGGAGAGGTGGGAGGGCTGTGTGAGGGGCCAGCTGGGGACCAGCTCAAGGGAAGCGCCCTCGAGTTCCTCTCTCAGTCAGGTGGGAAGCCACTGAGGATTTGAGCAGAAGGCTGTGTGAAGAATGGACTAGAGGAGGCCAGGGCAGAAGCAGGGAGGCTTCCCTCCAGGAGAGGCAACATGGTGGTGGGGTGGTCAGGAGGAGAGTGCTCAGACCCTGGCTATATTTTGAAGAAGAATCCAGCATATCTGTTGACTGGATGTGAGGGTTGAGAAAAGAAATGATTCAAGAATAACTCCAAAGATTTGACCTAAGAATTTAGAAGTGTGGTTTGTGGAAAGGCTTTGAAAGGGACAGACCTGGGAGGGGCGTCAGCACCTCAGCTTGCACATGTTGGACGGGAGGCACCTGGAGGATGTCCAGTCACATACTAAGTCAGTGGTGGCACAAACTAGCCTGAACATAGAGGAGGTCAGCCAAGGGTTAGACATAAAAATGCGAGGATCAACAAACATGGATGACTTTTAAAGGCAGCCACCCAGGTGAGATCCTGTAAGAAGTATAGCGCGAGAAGATGGTGAGGGCTGAGCCCTGGAGCACACCTAGGCAGAGGTGGACTAGGAGACACAAGCAAGGACACTGTCAACCTGTCAGGAGGCAGCCGCGTGAGAGAGGTGCTCTGGAGGTCAGAGAGGAGAGTATTTCAAGGACAATGGCTTGGTCAGCTGTGTCAAGGGCTGATGATAGGTCAAGATATGGAGTGAGAAATAACTTTGAAGTTGACCACGTGAAAGTCAGTGGTGACCTTGACAAGAGCAGTTTGCTGGTATGTTGGAGATAAATGCCTGGTTGGAGCGATGCATGAACATGGAAGCAAAAGAGGTGGAGAAAGTCCTTCATGGAATTTTGCTAGAAAAGAGGCAGAGAAATAGGACTGGCACTGGAGACAGGTGGGTATTCGAGGGAAGTTTATTTTTTAAGGTTAAGAGCTGTAAGACCAAGTATGTATTCTGGTTAGAATTATCCAGGAGACAGGGGAAATTCACGAGGGAGAAAGAAGGAGCAATGAGAAACCAAGGGGTGTGAGGGTCTGTGCACAGGTGGAGGGTCACCTCACCTGGGGAGAGGGCCTCTGAGGCAGGTAGACTGTGCAGGTAAAATGATAGGAGCCTTAGGGAGTTTTTTCCCCATGGCTTCCAGAGCAATAGGAAATAATGTCACCTGAGAGTGAAGAGTGGGGAGGGGTGCTGGGGTTGGAGGAGAAATGAGAAAGTGTGACTTCAACAAATTGGAAGAGACAGTGATCCCTACTGTCTTTAACAGGCTTGCAAGCAGGATCTGGCCCCCTTAATGTGCAAGTCATAGATTTAAAGTGAGGTCAGTTAGGGTGGTTGGTGTTTTGTTTCCTAGCCACTTTTACGTGCAGGTAGGGAGAGGTGGGCAGGAGTCTAACCAGGACTGGGAATTTGCCACGCAATCTGAGTAAGCCAGAGACAGTGGTGGACCAGGGAGTGGAGGCCTGTGTAGTCTGGGCAGCAAAAAAGGTAAAGAGGAAAGTGAGGCTAGAGGGCAGGGAAGGGGAGAAGAACCCTGACAAAGTGGCAGGGTCCATTGAATTAAAGAGTGATTGCTGGTACTAGAGAGAGTACCTTGAAAAAAATGGAAGTTTGTGGACAGATGGTGGGTACAGAAAAGGAGTCTACCCAGGAGAGGTCTTTACAAAAACAAGACCAAGGATAGGTACCATGGAGTGGTCCTCAGATGGGGTCCACAAACCAATCGTGGTTTTACTGTTATCTGAAGCATGTACCTACTCAACTCAATCTGCTAATAACACACTAATAACTCGATTAATACATGGCAGAGCCAGGATCCAGGCTCAGGTCTTGTGCCTCTAGGACCAGCACCAACCTGTTGTATTCCTACTACATGCCTCTGCTCCTGAGCGAAATTATCATCCCTGAGCGAAATTAGATTCCCCAACATCACTTGGAATGATAGCAGTCACTTCCTGTTAAAGATTTAATTATGTGGGCCAAAGGGGCTTGTGATGATGCTACTAGAACAGGAAATGGATGCTGCAAGCAAAAGAAGGAGGTGTCCTAGTCTCCTAGTCTCCACTCCTTACTCACTCCCTTCTCCATCTTGCCAAACCTCTCCTGCAGGCGCCTGGGGTATCTTGAGGTGATGCAGTATCTTTGAGAAGCCAAAGATGGCAGGAAGAAAGACATGATACGCTCACAGGCCTGGCATGCAGAAAGTTCTCCATGAAAACTTGGATGAATTTGACTGCCCTGTGATCTTATGGTTTTTAAGATTTATTTTTATTCATTTATGTGTAAAATAACTGGGGTATAGGCCAGAGGTTTAGGGGTTGAGAGGATTCACCAGAGACAGAGTGGGGAACAGAACAGATGGAGCTACTGAAATACACTGCTGAGGGGAGCAGCGGGGGAGACAGGAGAGGTCCCTGGCTGGGATCAAACTCAGGCTGCAGCAGCTGTCAATAGCTTGATAGCACTGAGACTTTAACCCCTTCGCCACCAGGGAGGCCCAGCTCTGGGGATTTGATGGGGTGATGCTAAGTAAAATAAGTTGGAGAAAGGCAAACACCATGATTTCACTCATAGGAGGAATATAAAGAAATGAAGCAGATGAACAAACAAAACAAAAACAACTCTCAGCTAGAGAACAGATTGTTGGCAAAAAATGAAAACAAAAATAAAAACACCGTGGCTAAATGACGGCAGGACATTCAGGTATTACCCTTTGAGGGGGTGTGGCACGTAGAGGACCTCTCCTCTGTTGTGAACAGGTGCCCCCTTCGAATCGACAGAGGCCTGTCTTCTTGACAAGCCTTTGGAGGAAGTCTGGCTGCCCATTTCCTGGTCACTTCCAGTCACCCAGAGGCGGACTCCGAACCCCCTTCAGTCAACCTTCCTGGGAGGCCTCTCCCCAGTCCCAGTCTGCCATCACTGACCTCAGGACACACCTAGCATTTCAGGGGCATCCCTGAAGTAGTCCTGCTGGGGACTGGGCTTGAAGCTTAATGAAAATGGGCCCTCTGACCTATTCATCGCTAAGAAGCCAAAGTTCACTGAGGTCAACTCAGAGAACCAATCCTCAGTAGAGCTCAACAGACCTAGACCCAAGACAAGGGAACCTTGGAGGTGGCATCTGAGGCCATCTGGGACCATTGCACCCTACATTGTAAGCCCCAAGGGGGAGCTTACCAAGCCTTTATATCCCTATCACACCATGCAGAAACTCCAGTAGAGTTATCTCATGGGGTTGCCGCATCAGCTCCAACATCTGGCTCATAGGACAGCTTCTTCCCAAGCCACCAGCTCCATCTCGCCACATCAGGTATATATAATTAGACATCACACAGGGCCAGTATCTTGAGGTAGCACTGTGTGCCCCCCACCCACGATCTCTGGGGTAACCAGGAAGAACAGGACTCAGTAGGTCTGGCAGGAATCATCATACCCTCTCATGAGGGCGTTCACACCCATGCAAGCGGCCAGAGGTGGCAGAACAGCCACATCACATGCCTCATCCCAGCCCGGCCTGCCTGGGCCACAAGCAACAGTAGCAGTCACCCCTCACATGCTTGCTTTACTACGGGACTCTAGAAAGAAAAGGGGTAAGAAGGAAAGTTGGTGCCCGCCTGAGACCCGAGGAGATGGGAGGTGGCTCCCCAGTGGGAACCCTCTGGTCACAGATGGAAGGAGGTGTCTCTCGCCATGGGGGTTGAAAGTTCACACCTGTGTGTTGTTTCAGTAGCAAGTTCTCTGAGCCCCCCCAGTGGGAATGAGCCTCTCCTCCAGGCCAAGCGGGGTACAGCTGGCAGAGTACCAGTAAGCCCTCAGGGAACTGGGAGAGAAAAGGGGGTTGGGGGAGGGCTACCTCCAGTCACTTCTTCATCCTCTCGGCCACTGCACTCCTCGAACAACATTAAAAAATGAGACTAACAACAGGAAGTCCTCTCCTGTAATCAGGAAGTCCTCTCCTGGTTGATGGAGCTCATAGCCCCTGCAGGAACATGCGCCTGTGGTGACAGCTTTTGCTTATAAAATGGACTTTGTATTCTAAGTAGGCTTGCTGTTGTTTGAAGCAGAAGGACAAAGAGTCATTTGTGCTGCGTGCTCTTGGTTCTAGGATTTCAGAGTGATCCGGGATGAAGAAGGCCCTCATGTACCCTAAAGGCAAGACGCCCTTAAAATCCCTGCCTGGTCCCTCCTGCCTTTTAGAGGATTCCCACTTTGCCACAACACAGCAGAGTTGAGCTCACTGTGGTTCCAGAGTAAACTCTCCGGTGCTTTCCAAGCACACAAGGAATGGCACCTTAAATCGTTTCTAAGAGTCTGGGGATGACACGTGTTGATGGGAGTGGGCTCCTGGGACCACGGCAGACTCTACATGCTTCTAGATGGGACTGTCTAGCAGGTCCGCGGCAGGGTTCAGCTCCCCAGATGTGGAGCAACCCGGAGTCAGAGCTGAGCTTCTGACGAAGCTTCACGTCCTCACTGTAGAATGGGAAAGGCAGCGAGCAGTGAGGAGGCGTCCGGCCTACAAATGCTCCATCTCCGAGGTCTGCTGGGGCTCTGCTTAAGACCTCTGCTCCCCTTAAATTTCATTCTGCCCAAGACCAATAAAAGCCTGTTATTCTGTAAGAAGGTCCGAGCTTCAATTTGGCTGAACCCCTGTGGGTGTTGATTTCCACTGCTGATTCACCTGCGTCCTCTGGGCCAAGCGGCCTTTGTCAGGCAGTTTGTATAAAAAGCACTTCATTCAAAGCTTTGTTGGATTAACTGGGGCTTTCTCCAAATACAGCGTTGTTTTTCAGAAGCTTCTTTTTTCTAACAAGGAAAAGAACACGATGGATTTCAAGTTATCTACTGCCCTCATCACAGCTTGTCACAAACACCTGCTACATCTTCTCAGCCCCAGAACACACGCTGGTTCACTTACTAACTCGAGGGGTGCAGTCTCCACCTGATGTTCCCATAGCATCTGCGGACAAACTTCCTCTCCCTAGAGAGGGATTTCCTGGAAGAACAGCAAAAACGGTTTTTGAATTGAAAATACTGCTTTCGTGGCTGCTGAGGTCAAGTGAAAGTACCATTGTTCTCAAAGATGAAACTTAAGTTAACATCTTTCTTAAACTACTTCCTTGTTTCTCTTTTCCCCCTTTGCTGTGCAACATGAATGAGAACTGTTACTAAGTCAGTTTCCAGCAAAAACAGGGCCTGCGAATTGGGTTCTTCTTTCAACCAGAAGAAAACCTCAGAATGCTGGGGCAGTAGTATGTCACCCATTGCCAAGCATCAGAGTCAAAGCACTTCTGGGACATGTAATGACAACAACACTGGGGGTTGCACGTAACAGAAATGTCCTAAATACTTTCCCAAGTATTCCAGGAGTCAGGACTCAGGGCACAAAGGGATGTGATGGGGGAGGTATAATGGGGCTCCCACCTCCTTTACAGTCACTGAGAAAACAAAGCAACCTTCATCTTCACATACTGACTTTACACAGAGGGTCTAGAACAGTCTGACTTAATCCAAAAAGCAAAGAGAGGACTCTCTCTTGAAAAATAATTGCATCAACACCTAAAGAACCCACTCTCGCTGGCAGGTTTTATTGGGAGTGTTTGTTACTTAGAAGAGGGCCTGGACATCAATTTTGAGGGGCAGTTTGGAGAGAATAATTTCCTTTATTCTGTCGACCCTAAATTCCATCAGCATTTTGTGTGTGTGCATAAATTGCATAACAATTTTGCAACATCCATTCCACCACCATTTCTGCAAGAGGATCATGGACATTGGCCACACAGAAAATGAGCATTTTCAAAAGAACCTGTTTTGTTGCACCAGTATTCACATGTAATCTGTAAACTCCCTGTAGGGTAGTTTAAGAAGCCACATGGCAGCACACCATGGAAGAACGAGGGAGGGGCACACGTCAGCTTGTTTTCTGAGCCACCTGTTAAAGGTGGACCTTGGGGAGTCAGACTTTTCTGTCCCTGTTGCACATGAGGATCCCTTGGCCAGCGGTGAGCCCAGTGCATTGTGGTCTCATGGACTAGGCTCAAAAGAGGGAGTGGACCTCCTAAAATAAAAGAGAAATTAAAAAATAATAAATTCCAACTGAATGGTAGCTAAGCAGTTCCCCCCATGGGGGATTAGTGCCACAAGCAGATATGTATGCCCCTGAGCTTGAAATTGCAGGAAAAATCGTTTGCCTTTTTTTCAAATAAGGAGATAATGATAAAGACCAGAGTTGCCTTTCTATTAAATTAATTATATAAAACACAGTAATATGGTAGGTCAGATATTATAAAAATATAAAAGATATGCAGTGAAAGTTCTTGCTTCCAGTCTTCTGCTCCCATCTATCTGGTGTATTTTTCCAGTCCCTTTATGCAAATACCAGTGGTATGCATATGTATTTTTATTCTGTCTTTGGCAAAAGTAAACATACCACTGACATTGTTCTGCATCTTTTTTTTAAAGATTTATTTATGCATACAAAACTGGGATACAGGCCAGAGTCACAGGAGGTGAGAGGATTCACCAGAGACAGAGCGGGGAGCAGAACAGGCAGACCAACCAAAATACACTGCTGAGGGGAGCAGTGGGCAAGACAGAAGAGGTCTGCTGCACCATGTGGGATCTCCCTGGTCCGGGATAGAACTTGCACTATTGTGCCATGGATGCTTCACAGTGTGGTGCTCAACCTGCTGCGCCACCTGGGAGGCCCTGTTCTGTATCTTTTTTACTTACTAATGAGAGTGACTTAGAGAACTTTCTCAAATCAGTGGATAGATTGCAAGAGTTCCTTCAATCACTTTTAAAGGTGCACAATGTCACCTCATAGGGCTGCATCAAAATTTACTTGGCCAGCCCATATTGATTGACACTTGGGTTGCGTCCCATCTTCTGCCATCCTATATGGTGCTCCAATGAGTGATCCCGAACGTCCTGTACGAGGCAGGTCTATCTGTGCAATTCATCTCCAAGACCATCAATGTGAGTCACAGTCAGAGTAGATGTGGTTGTGATTTTAGATGGACGGTTCCAAATTGCCCTCTGGGGGGTTATACCAACAGCGTACAGGTGAGTTTGTGCCTGTTTCCCCATGGCCTTATTAGGACCAGATGTTCCTTGCCTCTCCCGTGGTCACACCGAGGACTCCATCATAACCCAGAAATGCTGAGACTCTCAAAGCACACATTCAGACCTCAACTCTGACTTCAGCCAGCACCCCATTAAATCTGTTCCCTGTCGGTTACCCCATTAACACTACACAAAATGTGGTGGGAAACCCAACACTGGTCTGAGCACCGTTGCAGAGACAAGGGCAAAAGCTGAGACAACACTGAGAAGCTTTAAGAGCATTCTGACATTGCTGTGACCTCCACCGGTCAGCTCGGTCTGGCCAGGTCAGGTGTAAGGAACCACACAGCGGCATTGGGGAGTGCCTAGTAGGTATGTGGCAATCAGTGAGGTCTGAGAAGTTGCTCCCCCAACCTCAAACAAACCTTCAACCTCAAAACAAGTATTTTCTGCAACCCCCTTTATTTTTGTTTTTTTAAAGATTTATTTATTTATGCATACAAGCACTGGGGCTCAGGCCAGAGGTGTGGGGGGGTGAGAGGATTCACCACAGAGAGCGGGGAGCAGAACAGGCAGATCAACAGAAGTACACTGCTGAGGGGAGCAGCGGGCACAGCAGGAGAGGTCTGCCACACCATGTGGGTCTCCCCTCTGGCCGGCAGCAGGGATCGAACTCGTGCTGCAGTGGCCGCAATTTGCTTCGTAGTGCGTTGCTTAACCCACTGCGCCACCAGGGGAGGCCCTGCAACCCCCTTTAAACCCACGCCTGGAGGAGGAACTCCTGTCCAAGAGAAACACCTGAAAACCGAAGCATTCACTCCTCCCCTTCTACATTCACTTACTTCACCCAGCCTGTACCTCCACACAGACCCTCCATGCAAGTCCACACCGCTCAGCACAGCCCCCAGGCAAACAGCCTGCACTAAGAACGCGTCTGCTGCTGCCCTGACCGTGCTGGCACCCCAATCTTGGACTTCCCACCGCCATATATGTGACAAGCATTTCTGTTGCTTATAAACCACCCAGACTACTGGTCCAAAAGAAGCAGCCCCAAATCTACAGATTAGCTACAAAAAATCTACACCCACGCTCGGTCTCACATGAAACAGGTGACACCATCAAACAAACACAGACCTGTCCCGATGGGTCCTGGACAGCTTTGTATCAAGTGCTTTCCTCTGCTGTTATGGACAAGCGATGGCCAATTTCAGATGGTTACTAGTAACATTCTAAATGAAGGTCATGCAAGACCTTGCATGTAGAATTTACTAAAAACTCTATGTCCGAGTTCCACAAGGAAGCCTGGCTGCACTGAAACCCCAGGCAACCTGGCAAAATGTCTGTAGGTGCCCACGCAGAACAGCTGAATCCCCAGTATTTGAAGGAAGGTGACTTTGTTAGCAGGGAATTACCAGCCCTGTGTGGAGTTGGTCATACTGCCATTCTCGCTTGTTTTCATATATATAAATTATCTCTACCATGATTAACAGTTTGCGTTGGAGTCGAACCTTACAACAGGCAGAACTGAATATTTGCATTGACATTTTTGGCCTATACAATTTTCCAGTGCCTGAGACTTTAAAATATGCATCATGATTCAAGCGTTCCTATTGTAACAGCAGATGTACACACAACCCACTCAGACTTTGCTTGTACAGTGATATTTGAGACATGATGTTTGTAAACATATGGTAATTAAATTACTTGCAAAATAACATCAATGCATATAAAAATATACTTTTACACTTCCTTGTAGGATATTGTTCTATAGGCGGATCCTCCTGTGCAAATTTCGCAGGATCTGGATTGGACTTATCTAGAGATCACTACTACTGACTTTTGTTTCCCATCTGAAAGTGGGGGTGGCAGATGGGCCTGGTGGGGTCTTTGCAAACGCCCCAGAGTCCAGGGTCTCCAAACTTTACTCAGAGCAAACACCTGTGCCAGGATCTGTGTCATTGTTAGAGACACAGATGCTGCCCAACTGCTCTCTGTGCATTTACAAGATGACATCAGGCCACCAGGTTTTCCCAGAACCGAGGGGAAAGTTGCACAGAAGTGCACTCTGCCCACAACCATGCCAAATAGACTGTTTCAGCATTTCCCGGCAGCCTCCTTGTGCCAGACTCAAAGACCTGGGCACCAACATGAGCACAAGTCTAAGGCATCAGTGGCACTTGTCTAGAGAAAGCTCTTCCCAGCTTCACCCTAAGAATGGGGTGCCTGTGAGCCTCAAGGGTGGGGGTTATTCCCTGATGCCTTTTCATGCCACCCCAGGAGTGAAAGCATCTCCTGGGTTTTTCGGAGATTTTCAGAAGCGCCCCAGGCCTAAGCCAGCTCCCCCCAGGCTGCAGGGGCCTGACTTTCCCAGGACAGTGAACAGGAGCCTGATGGGTCCAGGGGTAAGTCCAGCCAGGAAGGGATGCCGGGAAGACAGAGGGTTTGGACTCCCAAATCCAAGCCACCTCTGCTGGCACCAGATTTCACCCCACCCAACCACTCCACTCTTGGTTGGAGGCGCCACAGACAACTAGCCAGCCCCAGCCATCTGATGCTTCCAAGAATCTCCCTCTGCTCCCGTCAAGGACAGGCCTCACCCCTTCCCGCGGGCATGAACTTGTGGGTCACACTCTGTTCTGGGAACTGCCAGGGGCTAGATGGCGCCAGGACAGTGGGAGACGAGGGGCACAGCAGAGGCAAGATCCATGGTGCTTTGGAGGCTTTGCCAAGAGGCTGGGACAGCTCCCAGGTCGTCATCAGCCCCCAAGAGCACGCATGCTGCCGGGGCAGACTCCCGCTGCCGCGGTGTCAGGGGGTGGGCAGGGGTTTGCTGCAAAACCAATGACGTCGGGCAGTTAGCTGTGTAAGCTGAGGGGTGTAGATGCAAAAGCCTCACTCCCTGCATGCACCCCTGGGTCTGCTTAATGCATGCCCTTGAGGAGCCACGAAGTCAGGAGACCAAGTCCCAGGGTGATATCAGAATACCCTCAGCCACTACACACCTCAGCTTTCTCATCACAAATGAGGGTCACATAAGATGAATGCCAATGTCCTATCTTCACTACCAATGTGAGGTTTTTTTCTTTCGTTTTTTTTTTTTTTTTAGTGTGTACATTCCCAGGCCCAGAAATGGCTTTATGTTACAATCGTGAACTGCTCTCTAGCACACACATGTGCTGGGGCACAAACTCCAAGAACCGTGTGAACGTATTGTACATCTGTGCCGGGGGGAGGGGAGACCCCAGAACAATATCCTCCCCCATCCTTCTTCAATAGGCGGAAGCCACTGGCTTCCTCCCTTTCCTGCCTCCTGCCTCCTGTGAGCCTCTGGACTGACGGACGGAGGCAAGAAAAGGGCATGGAAAGTCAGCCCAACAGTGGCTGGATCAGTCCTTACTATAGCTCTCCCCCTACCTCAAGCCACTAGGCCTTCCAGGCCACACCCAGCCCGGCCTTGTAGGGGCCAGGATGGAGGGCTTCAGGGGCCCAGAAGAAGGTTAAGCCCTCTCCACCCCTCTCCCGTACCACGCCTCCCACCCAGGCCACCTCACTTCCTTTTCCTCCTCAGCACTAATACGCACTGACTCACACAGGCTGAGTAGCCAGACCCCGAGTAGCTGACCGTGGGCCCAGCTTGTCCTGGCTGGCCTGGTCAGCCTCCAGAGTATGGTCTGGCTGAGGCCTGCTTTGCTGCTCCCCATTCTCTTCCTGGCTTCTCATGTTGGTAAGTTTCCCCTGATGACCCTCAGCCCCGCCCCCACCCCCGCCCCTGGCCCTGATTCTCCCCCAGAAAACCCTACAGTCACCACCATCACTTTCATCCACACCGTGACCACATAAAAGGGGGATCTGGGCTGGGAAAACCCAGGCAGTCTCTAGAAATCACTGTGGCCTGGGATGCGGGGGTGGCACGGGGTCGAGGGTAGCAATCGTTGACTATACTGGATCTTAGGATCACTGGGGATCACCAGGGCCTCGGGGCTTTGTGAAGTTTGCAGAGTGTGCTCATATGGTCAGTGTGTTTGGAATCCCTCAATTATTCATTTGGCAAACATTTATCAACAACATCAGGAGCTGCGCTAAGTGGTAGGCCATTAGCTAAGAGGCAGGCAGCCTCCAGATCATACAATGAGATTAAATGATGCTCACCTCCCATGGCTGTTATGGGGTTTAAATGAGGTAATTTATGCAAAGATCTTGGCACAGGGCCTGGTGATTGGTAAGACCCAAATAAGCTATAGCTGATTCTGTCAGTGCACTGGCCAAAGAACAGCAGACACCCAGGCTACCTCTGAGTGGTTCACAGTCTAATGGGGAACACAGGTCATGGGGTGAGAGCTAAAAAGACAGACACAAGGAGCCCCCGAGGAGCTCTGAGGAGAAATCATCCGACTCCACGTCAGAGAAGTTGGAGGAAGGGTGTCAGGAAACAGAGGTGGTCTTCATTCCAGCAGCCCAACAATGGAAGCAAGTCCCAGAGGCCTGCACGGGAGAGAAGGTCTAGGAGGGAACAAGGCAGGAGGGACAGAGCATGAGCAGCAAGGGGATTAGGAGCACGTACTTCATCCCGAGGGCAGGGGGGAGCCATGAGAGGTTGTAGGCCGGAAAGTCACGAGGTCTTAGATGATTCCTTTGGAGGACGGTTGAGGAAGGAGGGGTGTGGCTATCGGGATGGCCCTAGTGAGTAAAGGGGAGGGCAAAACAAGGATGGACTTGGGAGATGGAGGTGAGGCCAGGAGCCTTGGGAAAAAAGCACTGACGGCATCTGGGGACTGATGGGGGCAGCCAGCATAACACTTAGCCTTAAAGTGTGGGCTTCAGAGTCAGGCAGCCTAGCTCTGCTGGTTACGAACTGCATGACTGTGGGCTAGTTACTTCCCCGAGGCTTCCTTCCCTGGCTGTAAAATTAGGTAATAACACCCACCTCCTGGGATAGTTGAGATGATAAAATGAGAGGACATAAATAAACTGCCTGGCATATAATTGACCGCCAATAAATTTAAATTATTATGATAGTGGGAATACGAGATGACTCCAAAGTGGACGTCTCAGGTGGCTGGTATTGAGTCAGCGAGCGCTGGAGAGGGACAGGTTTAGGGAAAACTGATGGAAACACAGGCCTGGGCTGAGACTCAGCAGCGAGAGTGAAAGATAAGGGAATGGATGCGCTTGCTGGAGGAAGGCTGGAGAATAATTACTACCACCCTCCTCTATAAGCGGAAAGACGTGAGCTTCATGGAGGGGTGAGGAGCCAATGGGAAACAGGAGCGTGGCAGATGCCAGTTTCCTTTCCTCATGGTCACGAACAGTCCTCAGTAGCCTAAGTGGCCTTTAAACTAATTATTGGGCAGTTAACAGAGGGATCTGAGAAGGAGGGGCTGGGAAGTCTGAACGGATGCTCCATTATCCTCCTCCTGAACAATCCTCCCTCCGAAGGGTCCTCCCTCGAGTTGCTGCACTAGGCCCCCCACTCAGCTTCACATCGTGTGCTCCAACCACACCAAACTTAGACTGCACCCTACTATTTCTCATTCTGCACTTTGACTCAGGTTGATCCCTCTGCCTAGAATGCTCTGTCCTACCAGTTGCCTTCCTCACCCCTCTGTGAACTGCCACTCCAAGATCCTCAGGCTTTATCTCCCAAGAGGCACTGCCTCACCCCCTGACTCTCCATCACTGAGTTCAGTGCTCCTTCTCTGTGCCCTGTAGCTGACAGATGTGTTTCTGTCTACACCCCCAATCTGGCAGGGCACATCTGGGACGTGTGGGGGTGCAGGCCTGCTCAGGGTCTATCCTCCCTGTCTCAGCCTTTCTCCGGGTCAGGCCCAAAGCTGTCTTTCTGCCCTATAGCCAGCCACTGCAGAAGGCAGCCCCTAGAACCCTGCTTAGCCAAGCTGTCTAGGTTCTGGATGGAGGATTCTGCTCCCTGCCCCTCCGGCTCCCAGCCCTCTCCTCTTGCAAAGCTGCATTAGACCTACCGGGAAAGGAGAGTGATAGGGAACAAAAAGTGAGGAAACGGAGACAGCGAGCATAGATCATTCTTTCCAAAAGCTGGGCTGCAAGGGAAGCCATCTGGCCAAGAAGGGAGGAGGCAAAGGACTGGAGAAAGGGCTTTGTTTTGTTTTTGTTATTTTAGGATGTGGAGACTTGAGGGAAAGGGGCCATGCCCAGGGAAGGGGAAGGGACAGGAAGAGGCGGGAAATGGCTGAAGCAGGGTGCTAGCCGGGAGGGTGGGGGCCCTGCTAGGATGGGGTCTGGTGTCCCGCTCCCAGGCGCGGCTGTGGACCTCACGCTGCTGGCCGACCTGCGTCTCACGGAGCCCCAGCGTTTCTTCCTGACCTGCGTGTCCGGGGAGGCCGGGACAGGCCACGGCTCAGACGCCTGGGGCCCGCCGCTGCTGCTGGAGAAGGACGACCGTATCGTGCGCACGCCAAGGCCCTGGCCGCCCCCGCACCTGGCCCGCAACGGCTCTCGCCAGCTCACGCTGCGCGGCTTCTCACAGCCCTCTGACCTCGTGGGCGTCTTCTCCTGCGTGGGGGGCGCCGGGGCGCGGCGGACGCGTGTCATCTACGTGCACAACAGCCCTGGGGGTGAGTCTCCAGGCAGGGGAAGGAGTTGGGAGCAGCGGCTGCCACGGGCTCTGACCTGCCCTCCACTCCGCAGCTCACCTGCTCCCGGACAAGGTCACCTACACTGTGAACAAAGGCGACACAGCTGTGCTTTCCGCACGGGTGCGAAAGGAGAAGCGTACAGATGTGATCTGGAAGAGCAACGGTGAGAGGGGCATCGAGCTGGTTGGACAGGTGAACCCACTGATCTGATACACACACACCTCCAGGGCCCTCGAGTGTCCCTGGCTTTGGCTCCTTACATACCAGTCACTCCTATACACCCGTTAACCTCTTGGCCACAGTCCGAGGCCTGTCTTCTGTCCTGGACACCTGCCATCACCTCACTCTAGCTCTGAGCTGCCCTTCTACCTCACCCAGCAGATGGGCAGCCTCTGCAGTCAGCTACCTCCTTCCCTGCCATCTGCAAATCCGCACTACGTTAGACCCTCACCCTTGGCTGTCCGCGGGGAGGTAACTTTCACGCAGCAGGGAAAAGTTGTCCCAATACAGACAGGGGGAAGTGGAGCCTCTCCCAAAAGATCTGTCCAGACTTGTGCAGCAGTCTGGGGTGCTCAGCCCTCCCTGCCTCCGTCCTGGCCCTGTCAGGCCTCTGGCCACCTCATGGGAGGAAGCCATTTCCCATGTGACCCCAGAGATTCCCACCTGAGTCCTCAGCATTTGCATCCTTGGGCTCCTAAGGGAGGAGAGGCCTCCCCACCCTTGGGCCAAGGGGTGTGCCTCCTAAGCCCCAGATCCCTGAAAGAAAAAGTCATAGAGAATTAGTTAGACTTGGGCTCTTTGGCATCTGTTCCATCCTGAGCAAAGAGGTGAGGAGAGGCAGGGCAAGAACAGGGATACTCTTCTATTATCGGGGTTCTCTGGTCTAGAGGGTAAGGCTCCTGGGAGAAATTCCAGAGTCTGAGAGGAGGAGTGGGAATTATCCAGACAGAGAAAGGAGGAAGAACATTCTAGAAGAGTGGATAAGGGCAAAAGCAGGAAGCTCTGAAATGCCCTGGTGCTTCTAGAAGACAAAGTAGTTCCAGAATGCAGGAATATGGAAAGTTGGGCAGGGTATGAAAAGGTGTGAGGCCAGAGGAGTGAGCAGTGGCCAAATTGCTAAGAATAGTGTGTTGAGGAGTTGGCTGTCCCGAGGGCAGTGGAGCTTTGTTGAAGAGTTTAAGTGGAGAACTCAGAAATCTAGTGGAGAAAGACCCGCACCAGCTGCTGAGCGGAGGGCAGTTGGAAACGGACACTGGAGGCAGACACTGCTTCGGAGGCTCTGGGAGGCTGGGTCCCAGGGGGTGGCAGTGGGTGGGGAGCGGTGGACGCTCTAGGAGCTGGGGAGGAGAGAGGCTGGGCAGGACTTAGTGATACGCTGTGTGGTTGGCGGAGCCTGGAGAAGAGAATGTTTCCCAGTTCTCTGGCTTGGGTACAGGCACCTGCTGTGCCTCTGTCCAGGTGTGATCACTGTGCTTGACACACACTGGTGTGACCTGGGCAGAGGTAGGTAGAGGGAGGGGACACTCACGCTCATGTGCTGCTGAGGGCCCTGACCTGTTTCTGTCCCCAGGATCCTACTTCTCTACCCTGGACTGGAACGAGGCCCAGGATGGACGGTTCCTTCTGAAGCTCCCCAATGTGCAGCCACCATCAAGTGGCATCTACAGTGCCACCTACCTGGAAGCCAGCCCACTGGGCAGCGCCTTCTTTCGGCTCATCGTGAGGGGTCAGGGGCAGAGGGCAGTGGTCAGGGGTGGTGTGGGAGGCCAGGAGCCCTGTGGGCGCTTCCTGTGGGCTCCCTGGCTCCTCTGGGCCCGAGGCTGCAAGGGGCCACTGCTGAAAGCACGTTCCCCCAGGCTGTGGGACTGGGCGCTGGGGTCCAGACTGCACCAAGGAGTGCCCGGGCTGCCTGCACGGAGGCATCTGCCATGACCAGGATGGCGAGTGTGTGTGTCCTCCTGGATTCACCGGTACCCGCTGTGAGCAAGGTAAGGAGGAACTGGCACCCAAGCAAGACAGAGTGCCAGCCATGGAGACAGCTTGGAGGGTGAGGGTGCCAGTTAGGTCCCTGGTCCTGGAGCCCGACATGTCCCACATACGCACATGCTCTCTCTGTAGCTTGCAGAGAGGGCCGTTTTGGGCAGAGCTGCCAGGAGCAGTGCCCAGGGACCTCAGGCTGCCGGGGCCTCACCTTCTGCCTCCCTGACCCCTATGGCTGTTCTTGTGGATCTGGCTGGAGGGGAAGCCAGTGCCAGGAAGGTAGGGACTGACCCCGCCTCCATGTCTCTGACCCTTCACTTTGGCCCTCACCACGCCAAGCCCTCCCAACCCCCCTGCTCACCTGGCTGCTGCCCTCTCTGCCCTTCCAGAGCCCCCGCTGTGCTTCATTTCCCCCCTGACTGTGCTCCTCTGACCACACCCCCTCTCTTCCTAGCCTGTGCTCCTGGCCATTTTGGGGCTGACTGCCGCCTCCAGTGCCAGTGTCAGAATGGTGGCACCTGTGACCGCTTCAGTGGCTGTGTCTGCCCCTCCGGGTGGCATGGAGTGCACTGTGAGAAGTCAGGTAGGAGCACAGGGGTCTGACACCCTGCAACTCAAGTCAACACCTCAGGTCTGGCAGGAGTTCCCACCGGCCAGCCATGCTGTACATACAGCAGCGGGCAGCTCCCCTGAGTGTGCGGGCGCCCCAAGGAGGACCCCCCACCCCGGCCTAAGAGGCTCAGGAGGGCTTCTGGGAAGGGGCGAGATCTGAGATGGGAAGTGAAGGACGAGAGAGTGGTGTCTGGGCGAGGAGCTTGGGCAAAGGTCCAGCGGCAGAGGACGCAGGCTTGGCTGCCAGGGCAGTGTAGAAAGAGGCGCGGGGGCAGTGGTCATCGGGGCATGACGTCTTGGGGACTTTGAATGACCACATGGCAGCCTTCGTATGGCGGCCTGGAGGGAATTGTGAAAAGACACGAGATTCCACGAGGGAGACACCTCCCTCACGTCTAGGTAGAGAGTGGGGGCGTCAGAATGAGGGCTGAGCCCGCGACCTACCGCAGGCGCGCAGGACCTGTTGCCCGATGAGATGACGTGACGGCGGGCGGGCAGGGGCCAGGAGGCCGACTCTGCAGCTGACCGGAGCTGGGCCAGGGCCCTGGAGGAGGCAGGCTGGCCAGGCAGGCCAAGGGGCACTCTGGGGGTCCTACGGCTGCGCCTGGGAGGTCTCCAGGATCTATGTTTCCTCTCCTCAGACCGGATCCCCCAGATCCTTGACGTGGCCTCAGACCTGGAGTTCAACTTGGGGACGAAGCCCCTGATGCACTGCGCAGCCGCAGGGAACCTCTTCCCGGTCCGGGGCAGCGTGGAGCTCCGCAGGCCAGACGGCACGGTGCTCCTGGTCAGCCATGGCCCCTGGTCCAGAGCCCCCACTCCCCCACTCCCCGGCCCCAACCCCTCAGGACTTTCTGCAGGTTCTGCCCACTGGCCTATCCACGGCCCCTTGGGGTGGGGCTGATGCTTAGGGGGCTGCACCCAGCCTCCAGCGCCCGTGTCAGTGTAGACACGTGCACTGCCCTGTGGTGCACACCTCCTTGTCTCTTCGCTTGCCCTGCTCCTCAGTCCACCAAGTCCATCGTGGAGCCCGACAGGACCACAGCCGAGTTCGAGGTGTCCCGCTTGGCCCTTGAGGACAGTGGGCTCTGGGAGTGCCGTGTGTCAACGTCTGGTGGTCAGGACAGCCGGCGCTTCAGGGTCAGCATCAAAGGTCGGTGACACCGGAGACCGTGGGGGATGGACAGCAGGCAGAGCGAGTGCCTCCCCGTGGCATTCAGACCGGATGTCCTAGCAGAACGGGCTTCCGAGGGCACAGCCCAGCAGCAGGCAGAGAAGAGGGCTTGTAATATAATAGCCAGAGAGGCCTGGGCAGCGTGAAGGCCAGAGCCCAGCCCAGCCCTCTCCACAACGGACACCCCATGGCCTAGAGGCCAGGGACAGTCTGCAGCCCCCCAACCCCTGCCTGGCCGTGCCTCTCCACCACCCCCACACACGAACATGGGCCTTTGCCTGCCTGGACTCTGCCTCCCTGCCCGGATCACAGCAGGGCCCTCGGTGCGTGGAGCGGCCTGCTCCGTGGGGTCCGAAGCAGCTGCGGACAGAGCCTTCCCCTGACCAGGTCGGCACCTCCTAGGACAGGCTCATTTCTGCCCAATGCCGCCTTCCCCCGCCCCGCCCCTCCGCTTGGAGCCTGTGTCCCTCCCTCCCTCCCTCCTTTCCGTCCTTTCTTCCTGGAAAAGCCAGTGGTAAATGTTTAGACGAGGCAAGGGAACCGGCGCAAGTATTAATGTGATAATCTGGTGAGAAAAGCCGGCTGGGCAGGAACATGAAGGCCACTTGGGGCAGAAATGCTGGACTTTAGATGACCCGGTCATGCCTAGTTCAGAGCTGGCTGCTGTGTGTCCGCCTCGCTGTGTGTCCTTCCACAAGTTGATCTGAGTCTCGGTTTCTCCAATCGTAACAGGGCAACGAGCCCGTCTGAAAGGGAGTCGTAAGAATGAGAGATCACATATCTGAAGCATGCAGATAAAGTAGATGCCTTTTCAGTCCTTTCTTGTTTTTTTTTTTAGTTGAGAGAGATGAATGTTGGGGGAAGGGACAGACAGCAGGCAACACCAGGTTCTGTCTTGGGTTTCAGCCCCACACTGCACTGTCCTCCCCATGCCTACCTGTTATCACTGCCCCGCTTAACCCCTCGTGGGTGCCCACTCGCTCTCCCTGCCACTCCTCTTCCCCGGAGCTGCCCAAGGGCGGGAGTCTGCCCCGGACCCTGGTCTCTCCGGTCATCTGTTACACTTGGTCTCTCCCTAGCCCAGAGGGTCCCCAGAGTCAAGCCGAGAGAGACCAAGCCATGTCTCTGATGCCCAGAGCACTGAGTCCTCTCATTTTCCTGAGGACTGGCTGGCCGCCCAGGCCACGCCTCACCTGGGTGTCCTTGCAGTGCCCCCGGTGCCCCTGACCGCACCTCGGCTCCTGGCCAAGCAGAGTCGCCAGCTCGTGGTCTCCCCGCTGTCCTCCTTCTCTGGGGACGGGCCCATCACCTCTGTCCGCCTGCACTACCGGCCCCAGGACAGCACCACGGCCTGGTCTGCCATCGTGGGTGAGTGGGGAGAGAGCTGGGGGCAGGAGGGGTGGGGGGGCCGGGGGCTGGCTGGGTAATGATTAGGGGAGGGCAATGGTGTAAGGAGAAGAGAGGGGCTGAGAAGCAGAGGTTTCTGGAAGAGACTGGAACTAAACGATGTGTGCTGTGTGCCCGTCCCCCAGTGGACCCCAGTGAGAATGTCACGCTAATGAACCTGAGGCCGAAGACGGGGTACAGTGTCCGTGTGCAGCTGAGCAGACCCGGGGAAGGGGGCGAGGGGGCCCCGGGGCCCCCCACCCTCATGACCACAGACTGCCCTGGTGAGAAGCCAAGTCTTCCTGCCTGTCCCACAAGGTTACTGTCCTAGGCACGCAGCACCTGTCACCCCGTGTCCAGCCCAGGGGCCCCGCCTTCCCCACCAGAAGCCCCACCCCATCCACTGGGCACCTGGCACACTCAGTCCAAGGACCCGTTGGAAGTTCTGACCCCCCTCTCTGGCCCCAGAGCCCTTGCTGCAGCCGTGGCTGGAGGGCTGGCACGTGGAGGGCCCTGACCGCTTGCGGGTGAGCTGGTCCTTACCCTCGGTGCCTGGGCCGCTGGTGGGCGATGGCTTCCTGCTGCGCCTGTGGGACGGGACACGGGGACAGGAGCGGCGGGAGAACGTCTCGTCCCCCCAGGCCCGCACCACCCTCCTGACTGGACTCACGCCTGGCACCAGCTACCAGCTGGATGTGCGGCTCTACCACTGCGCCCTCCTGGGCCCGGCCTCGCCCCCCGCACGCGTGCTCCTGCCGCCCAGCGGTATGCTTGTGAAGGCAGTGACGGGCTGGGCGTGGGGGAGGACGCGGGGCCAGGAGCACATGAGATCCGAAGGGCACGAGGCTATAGGAGGACAGGCCGACGAGGAGAGAGCACGGGACGTGAGGAGGACGTGGCCATAGGAGGTCCCAGGATGTCCGCAGACATGGGGAGACCTGGCACAGGGGGGCGCAGGCTAGCAGAAGGATGCAGGTAGCCAGGAGATGGAATGGAGGAGAGGCAGGTGACGGTTCACGGGCACAGTAGGGACAAGGAGCACCAGGAGAACATGGTACTTGGGAACACAGGACATGGACACGTGGGGAGGATTAGAACACCAGGAGGAGCTGGGCCTGAGAAGACTCGGGATGTAAGGAGAGCAGGGGAAGCAGAAGGAGCCAGAGGATGGAGACCTCGGCCAGGAGGGGAGAAGAGGGTTGGTTGGTGGCTCCCATTCCGGGGTCCGCAGCACAAGGGAGACAGAGAGGCTCTGTCAGAACCACTACGTATCCTGGCCCTGTCTGATTCCTGCCTTCCCACCCCCTTCTCCCCAGGCCCCCCAGCCCCCCGACACCTCCATGCACAGGCCCTCTCAGACTCCGAGATCCAGCTTACATGGCAGCGGCCTGAGGCTCCAGCTGGGCCTATAGCCAAGTACATCGTGGAGGTGCAGGTGGCTGGGGGATCAGGAGACCCACAGTGGATAGACGTGGACAGGCCAGAGGAGACCAGCACCGTCGTCCGTCACCTTAACGCCAGCACTCACTACCTGTTCCGGGTGCGGGCCAGCGTCCAGGGGCCCGGGGACTGGAGCAACGTGGTGGAAGAGTCCACCATGGGCAATGGTGAGGGGGCAGGCTCCAGGGGACCTCTGGGTCTTGGGGCCAGTCTCCCTCCACGTGACCCCCTGCCTCTCAGCCCCTCCCAACAAGCGACCTAAGTCCTGGTACCGGAACTCTCGACCCTTCCCTTTTAATGACCCACTGTCCGGAGCTGTCCACTGTCATTCCAGTGGCCCACTGGTCCTAGGCCTGAATTCCTGTCCCTCCCTGGAGCAAGGAGCTCTGATTTCTGCCTCTGGGTGACCCCGGGTGTCTTCTGGGTGCCCCCACTCAGGTGACCTCTTATTGTGTCCAGGGCTACAGAGCGAGGGCCCAGTCCAGGAGATCCGGGCAGCTGAAGAAGGCCTGGATCACCAGCTGATACTGGCTGTGGTGGGCTCCGTGTCGGCCACCTGCCTCACCATCCTGGCTGCCCTCCTGGCCCTGGTCTGCATCCGCAGAAGCTGCCTGCATCGCAGACGCACCTTCACCTACCAATCGGGCTCGGTCAGTCGCCTCCGCCCACGCCAGGGACATATGTGCAGACCCCGTGGCAGTGTTGCTGCTGTATAGACACGCGCCTGCATACCTCGTGTGTGTGTGTGTGTGCGTCTGCACACGCATGCTCACAAGGGGTTATGTCACAGGATAAGACGAGGCCACACTCAAGGGCACAAAATATAATTTTCTTTAATTCTCTTGAACTGAACGAGCATGGGTGTCTATACCTCAGGGTGTCTATACTTCACCATGGTCAACCCGGGGTCTCCCCGTCTCCCCGGGAGTGGTCTAAGTCCAGGTAGCCCTGGCTTCCTGCTGGCCTCTGTCCTGGCAGACTCCTCCCCAGCCAGCCTCCACCTGCCACTGCAGGGCTGAGGCTCGGCCCTCCTGTGGCTTCCTGCTAATAGTCCACTCAGGCTGTGGACACCTCACCACCCCCACCATCCTTGCAAGTCGCAGGACCTCCTTCGGGTGGCGTTAAAGACCCTCGGGTGTTTCCCTGGGCCCTGCCGTGGCCCCCAGGCCCACTGCCTTGACCCCTCCTGCAGCTGTTGCCTCCACACTGGATCATAGTGCAGCTGCAGCTCCCCCTTGGCTCCTGGGGGAAGGAGCATGAGCCTCGGGCCCTCTTGCCTCCCCAGTGAGCCTGAGTCCTCGTGTCCTTCTGCACTTGGTGCCCTTCCAGCTGGCTTGGGGGTGCAGGCGCGATGCTGGCTCCTTTCTGGGCTCCCAACATCACCTCATCTGTCACCTCCTCCCATCTCTCCATCTCTCTCTCCCCCTGGAGGTCCTGTCTCCCCCTTTGTTGTCACCCCCTTTGTTGTCACTTAGGATTGAACTCTACCCTTGGTCCTGCAGTACCAAGCTTTGGATATTTACAGCCAAACTTTGGCATTTCAAAAAAAAAACACTCTTCTCTCTCAAGGGCTGACCCTTGTAATAGAAAGCCCAGTGTCCCCGCTATTGTCTCTGGCTTGCCTTTCAGCGTCTCCTTCAGAGATTCAATTGGCTTCTTTGTTCCAGGCTACACTGGTTCGCTGGCTCTCCCTCTGAGGTCAGCGCACACAGAAAGCCACTGCTGTGGTGGGGGGAGGGTAATAGCTCCCCGTGCAGAGGAAGGAGGTGGGAGAGCAGCCTTTAGCCTATCTATTGCCCTAATACCTCAAGAGACAGTCCCGCCACAGGTGCTGCAGGCAGGTGCACCTGCAGGTGTGTTCCGTGTACAAGCACATGTGTGCATCCCCACCCGTATATGCGCGTGCCCTAGGGCGCGTCCCTGTGCTTGAGAGCCCTCTCCGTGGGCATGAGCGGTGTGCCCCTGCATGGCTGCCCTGCGGTGCCACTACCAGGACAGGTGTGTGCATTCTGGCGCACACCTTAAGCCGCAGGTCCACGTGAGCCCCATCCACATCCGTGTCCACCAAGCTGGACTTCAGCTCAGTTAGGGGTCTGGACTGCCAGTGTCTCAGCTCTGCTCCCACCTCTCATGTTGGCAGTGCTCTTGGTCCTGCTCAGTTGCTTCCTTTACCTGCATCAATCCTGCTCAGCCCCTACACATCTGCTGGAAGCGATGTTAGTCTCTGTTACGGCCTTTCCATCCTCGGGTCCCAGGGTGACCTTAGGGCTATGGAGGGACCACCCAGGGGTGGGAGGCTGTCATCCCTGCTTTGGCTGCTGTGGGGTAGACCCTCCCACTGGACCACAGCTGTCAGGGCTTACCACATAGGAGGTGCTCCATACACACACCTGCCCACAGCTAGACTCCTCTCCAGGGCATCCCTGGTGACAAAAAGCCTGGTTGTGGGACCAGCACAGTAATGGGGAACTCGCTGCTTCCCATCACAGGCCGTTCTAATTCCTTTCTGTTTGAAATGTTAGAAGCATTAGTCCTGCCATTGACTTGGGTCATGACTTCTGGCAACTTGACTCACTCCTCCTACCAGAGCCCTGGTCCACCTGGTCCCCAGTCTGTGCCTCCATCCACCCGACACCCACCCATGGCCCTGTCTCCCCTGATTCTGTCTCAGTACGTGTCCACCCGACACCCACCCATGGCCCTGTCTCCCCTGATTCTGTCTCAGTACGTGTCCACCCGACACCCACCCATGGCCCTGTCTCCCCTGATTCTGTCTCAGTACGTGTCCACCCGACACCCACCCATGGCCCTGTCTCCCCTGATTCTGTCTCAGTACGTGTCTACCCGACACCCACCCATGGCTCTGTCTCCCCTGATTCTGTCTCAGTTCATGTCCCCTATCTGTATGTCTGTTGCTAGCTGACCACCAGGTTCCCTCTGTCTGGATCTCTGTCCTTCTGTCTAGCCATTCTTCGCACACCTGTCATGCCCCTAGCCGGCTCACACCTCTCACGTGGGCTGTCTGCTCCCATCCACCTTGTGAAGGGTGAAGAGACCATCCTGCAGTTCAGCTCGGGAACCTTGACCCTGACCCGGCGGCCGAAACCGCAGCCCGAGCCCCTGAGCTACCCCGTGCTGGAGTGGGAGGACATCACCTTCGAGGACCTCATTGGGGAAGGCAACTTTGGCCAGGTCATCCGGGCCATGATCAAGAAGGACGGACTCAAGATGAACGCAGCCATCAAGATGCTCAAAGGTCCCCTGGAGTGACCCCGACCCGTATCCTAACTTGCTCCTTTGTCCCGCAAATCCCAGGCCCCACTTGGCTCCCTCCAGCAGCTGACCCCAGCCCCAGCAGCTGATGCCCATGCCCCTTCTCCAGAGTTATTTCTGGCAGTGGTTATACCAGATGCTTTTTTTTGTCTTAATGCTGGATTCCTTACACAGAATACGCCTCTGAAAACGATCATCGTGACTTTGCCGGAGAACTGGAAGTTCTGTGCAAATTGGGGCATCACCCCAACATCATCAACCTCTTGGGGGCCTGTGAGAACCGAGGTGAGCCCCCAACTCATCACTTAGCCCTTCTTCCGAACCGCCGTCCTCAGCATCGGCTCCCTCACGACCCTGGCTGACTGGCAGCTGCAGGCTACCCGACATCAGTTCTCCTTCGTGCTTCATGCCCCTGTCTCTCACCACTGAGCCCCCAGGCAGCCTGAACAGAATCCACCCCTTACCTCCTCACGCCCCAGGTTACTTGTATATCGCTATTGAATACGCCCCCTACGGGAACCTGCTGGATTTTCTCCGGAAGAGCCGGGTCCTAGAAACAGATCCAGCTTTTGCTCGAGAACATGGAACGGCCTCCACCCTCAGCTCCCGGCAGCTGCTGCGTTTTGCCAGCGACGCTGCCAACGGCATGCAGTACCTGAGTGAGAAGCAGGTGTGTGTGCCGTGTAGGAGCTGGGAGGGTGGGGTGCCAGGGCAAAGAAGGGGGCCGCTGGGTCAGTTTCAGGAGGCTCGTTGGCTGTGGGATGGAGAAGCAGAGAGAGGGACTTGAGCCCAGGCTGCTGGCCGGTGAGCAAGTGTGATCACAGGACGAGAAGCAGGTCTAGAGGTAGTAGTTGTAGAATCTACAACCCAGGTGAGAAGCCTGAACCAGAGACTACAATCTGGGGGCTGTCACCCCCACAGATGGTGAGTAGTGGTGAGGGAGGAGGTGGAGCCCACCAGAGAGGGGGGAGGGGCGCAGAGTGGAGGTCTGCCTGAATGACAGGAGAGAGGGAACAGTTACAAGGGTAGAGAACGCAAGTCTGAGGAAAGGCATTTTAAAATTAGGACAGTTTGGGGTGTCTTTGAAATGGGGGGGAGGGGAAGAAAGGACCAGTGCGGAGGGAGGGGCTGATGGAGGCAGGGCTCTGAGGACCCTGAAGGGCTCAGCGCTGAGGACCGAGAACTGCAGGTGGGCCACTTTGAGCAAGAGAAAGGCTTTCCCCACCCTCCCCCATGCAGGCAGGGGAGAGGCTGGGAGAGAGCAGGTAGTGAGCACGCAGGGAGGGGGAGGTGCAGTGTCGGCCACCACCCCAGGAAGAGGGCACAGCCTGAGTATGCCAGGCAGGCCCTGGGTGGGGGGGGTGACAGCCTGCACTGACTTTCTCGTCCTGGTCCAGGATGAGGCCTGGCGATGTGGAGTCCTGGGCTTCCTCATCCCGTTTTCCCTGACCTCTGACCGGGCCTATAGTTCATCCACAGGGACCTGGCTGCCCGGAATGTGCTGGTTGGAGAGAACCTGGCCTCCAAGATCGCAGACTTTGGCCTTTCGCGGGGGGAGGAGGTGTATGTGAAGAAGACAATGGTAAGTCTGTGCCCTCCCCCTCAGGCCTGTGTGTGACCCTGAGCCTTCTTCCTGACCCAACCGCTCACTCCCTCCCTCTCCCAGGGGCGGCTCCCTGTGCGCTGGATGGCCATCGAGTCTTTGAACTACAGTGTCTACACCACCAAGAGTGACGTGTGAGTGGGGGAGGGGCGAAGAGGGCTGGTCACACAGCACGCGGGCAGGCTTAACCCAGACCTTTCTCCCAGGAGTGTCCAGGTGTGACCCAGGTGTGTCTTGGGTCTACCTTGGCGATGCCCAGTATCTCAGTGGGAAGGAGTAGTTGGAAGAAAGTTCAGTCTTGGAAGGTGTTTCAGGAGTGAGATTGGGGGAGCAATAGTTTGTGTAAGAGACTGGGATGCACTGGAAGCACTGGGAATGCTGGCAGCTAATGCCAGGGTAGGCAGAGAACACTCTACGAATGCTCTCACCTGCTTCTCTGAAGGGTAGCATCATGCCCACTGTGGACTTGACCAGAACTGAACCTCCAAGACCTCCCTGTGCTTCCCCCCTTACCAGACAGCCATCTTGGCACACCCCTCCCCACCCAGGGGACCTGTTTGCCCAGCCCTCCAGCCCTGACCTGCCCCTTGCCCCAAGCCCTTTGACCTGGCCTTCCTGGCTCACTGTCCACCCCACAGGACATCCCTCTGACCACCACTTGCCAACTTCCCCCTCTGTCCCAGGACTCCAGATTCCCTCCCCCAATAGGACTCCCTTTCAGCTTGGGGTCACCTGACTTTCTCTAGCACCGAGATCCTTATGGTGCAAAGGGTGGTTAAGACAAAGGGCTTTGGAGTCAGTCTGCCAGGTTTGAGTCCGGCTCTGCCACTCACTAGCTGTGTGACCTTTGGCAAGCTAGCCAATCTCTCAGTGTGGGAGACTCACAGTCTATCACAGGGTTGGCGTGAAGGTTGTGAATTACTATATACGCTAAGTGATCTGTGTCTGGCCCAAAGCGTGCATGACGGTAACGTGAGCTGTATTTACACCGAGCCTGGGAGGGCTGTGCATGTATCTCCATGGAGCAGAGACTTCCACTGGTCGGGGCCCCATCCATGCAGGGCCCGGGAGGGCTCACTCCTGGGGAGACACTGAGCTGCTGGCCCAGGGCTGGCAGCTAATTACGTGCAACCTCCTCTTTTCAGTTGGTCCTTTGGGGTCCTCCTCTGGGAGATCGTGAGTCTTGGTGAGTACCCAGTCTCCAGTTCCCAAGTGCCCCCCAGCACTCCCGGGGGTCCTGGACTGGGAGAGCTTTTCTCCTCCTGCAGGAGGCACGCCCTACTGCGGCATGACCTGCGCGGAGCTCTACGAGAAGCTGCCTCAGGGCTACCGCATGGAACAGCCTCGGAACTGTGACGATGAAGTGTGAGCCACCTCATCCCTGACCCCTTGGCTCCCTCTCTGTGAGGAGCAACCTTAACCTTGAGCCCTGTGACCCCACTGCCTCTGTGGGTCCTGACCCCTCACCTCAACGTGCCCCATGTACAGGTATGAGCTGATGCGCCAGTGCTGGCGGGACCGTCCGTATGAGCGACCCCCCTTTGCTCAGATCGCACTGCAGCTCGGCCGAATGCTGGAAGCCAGGAAGGTGAGGAGACTGGGGGTGAAGGGCAGCCTCACAGGGGTGCCCACCTTGCCATAGCAAGCTGAGAGCGGCAGCTTCCATGCTGCCATCCCTACAGGCTCCAGGATGCAGCCCCCACCTCTCCAGCTCTCAATGGGTTAGACTTTGGAACCCTTCGAAACCCTTCAAGGCATGACTTGGCCCCAGCAGCAAACCCCATCCCCAGGTCCCAGAATGCTTGTCTGGGACACCTCTCCTCACCTGGCACAGAGACAGAGTGGAAGGTATGAATGGTCGGCCAACAAATCAATGGACGAACAGATGACACAGTAACAGAGTGAATGGATGAATAGAACTAGCGGATGAGTGATACAGTAGTCCTATAATAATCATTCAAGTAAACATAAATAACCATGTGGATGAATTATCAAATATAAGTGAAGAAATTTAACAAAATGAGTGAACATGAAGAGTTCTTCATATGAATTAATGACTTGAATCAATAAACCCTCTTAAGCATAAAGGAATGATCAACCAGATAAATGAGTGAACCATCAAAAATAGCCCTATGAGTAGATGAATAGCAATGAATGGCTGCATGCATGATGAGGCAGGTCATCTGATGAGGGCATGAAAAAACTCCTGTCTGACAGCTGTGTGAGGGGCCTCCCATCTGCGCATCCCAGCTATGGTCTGAAGCCCTCACTGCACTGGGTGGGAAAGGCTGTCCTCGGCCATGGGGCCATCTTTAGTGTCCAGTACAAATCATTGTCTTTCAAAGGCCACAACCATGGTCAAGGACCTCCAGACCTAAAATGCCCCCAGTCATGATGCCCACTAAAGTTTACTCTGCTCCCCAGGCCTATGTGAACATGTCACTGTTCGAGAATTTCACCTACGCGGGCATTGACGCTACAGCTGAGGAGGCCTGAGCTGCCATTCCGCCGAAAGGTGGCTCTGCTGGCCAGAGCAAACCCCACGCGCCCACCTGTGACTTCTGACGCTTGGAGCCGCTGACCGGAGCTGCCTCAGGAATGTTTTTTTAACTTAAGGAAGAAAAGAGGGGATGGGGTGTGCTTAGGGAAGTTGGGTCCTCATCCTTTGCGGCTGCTCCCTGCATCCTGCATTTACTTGCCCCACTGCCCTTCACACCCTTCCTCCTAGATGAGCTACTACACATAAGTGTTCCTCTTCTGTTCCTCCCCACACTCAAACCCTACTTCAGCTCCCCACCCAAGCCAACACTCACACACTAACAAGCCCTGTTCAGCCACTCCCTGCCCCAGCCTTGTAATCAGAACAAATAAAGCTTCTGAGAAGCTCCACTCAATGTCTACCTTCTACTGCTGGTCGATCCCTAGAAAAGTTGAACTAAAGAGGGAAAAACTGAACACTCCAGGAAAGATATGCTCTCTGCAGTTACACTATCTTCAGTTAGGGTTGGCCCTCCATGATGGGGGATGTTCTAGAAGACCGATTTTACATATACACTACCCCCAACTGCACCCCTACCCCCACATCTCCATGGCAATGAAAAGCGCCAATTTTCCTCTGGTGTCTTCGCTGCTCTCCAGCCTTCATCACCAACAATCTCCCTGAATCTCTAAGTAACTTCTTCTTTAGGATCCTTTGCTCTGTCTAACAACCCACTGAACATCAACCTCAGCACCAGATTCTGGTGGGTCTGGAACCACCCCCCCTCCTCCTTGTCTCCAGACAGCCTTCTGGGCTTGGCAGCCACCTTCTTGCCCTGTCTGTGGGCCCAAAAAAAGGGAAGTAGACGTCATCCTCAAATTCAGCCGCTCATATGGGACTCCTGCTTTCCTGAGGGCCTCATAGTGTTCTGGGAGATAGTCCTGTCCTGACAGCTAATCCCATGTCACTTCCCTACAGAGTCCTTCAGTCATGTGTTACCCTTGGGATTTGTCACTGCTGACTTCAGGTGGCACTCACACTGGTCCTTAGGAAATAAGACCCATCTTGCTTCATGTATTGTCTTGGTGAATCAGATAAACTCAAAGAAGGCATTGTAGCTAAGAGCACATTCTAGAATCCCACAGACCTGTGTCCTTGTCCCTCTCGTCTTACTATGTGCGACTTTGGTGAAGTCACTTAACCCCTCTGAGCTTCTTTTTCTCCTCTGAAGATGGGGTTATTGAGGAAATTGAGGTAAGAGCTACCTCAATGGTGTCAGCACTAAATAAGATGACACAGCACATTTGTCACAGCATTGGACCTAGTCATAGTGAAGATGAGGTTTATGTCTGTTCATACTTGAAAAAGAATGAAACGATACTATATACAAATGCAGGGAGTTGGGGGCAAGAATCATCAGAATCTATATTCCAAAAAGAATTGAATGGGGTTGCGGGGAGGAAGTGCTGAATTTAAGAACAGGAAATTAGCCGAGGCCGTGTAGGATAGAAGAGATGGGATTTGTTAGAATGAAATAACCCCAATAGGGTTATTGCCAGGTTCAGGATGTGGGGGTTCAAAAGATTCCCTTGGTGGTGACTGATACATAAACAAAGACACACCTGTGGAATAACAGATACGTAAAGAAATAACAAAATAGAGTGGTGCCAGCTCTATATAGAGAAGGAGGGGACCTGTGGAATCACAGAAACAGATAGAGTCAGGAAGGATTTTCTGGAGAAAGTAACATTTTTGTCTGGGCTATGAAGAAGCAGGAGCTCTGCAGAGGAAAAGGCCCCTACTGAGGAAACAGCCCCAGTGACGTGTTATGTTGAGGGGCTGCAAAGAGTTCCATGTGGCTAGAACAGAATTCTGTGAGGGTAGTGGAGCCAGAGTGGTTCCTCTGGGCCAGACTTTGCTGGGGCCCTACAGGCAGCATTAGGAGGTGGTTCCTTATCTCAAGGGCAGAGAGTAACCTCAGGAGAGCTGCACTCAGGGGAGTGCCATGGTCAGATTTGCATTTGCTAAAAGATCATCCGAAGACTGTGTGGATGGTGATTTTAGAGGAGCATGCGTGCAGATGAGGTTTGTGTCCATATGTCTGTGTTTGTTTGTTTGTTTGTTTGTTTGTTTGTTTGTTTGTTTGTTTTAAAAAAAAAAGATGAAGTGGACAAGTTCCTAGAAAAACAAGAACTACCGAAATTAACCCAAGAACAAAAAAAGGCAAATCTGAGTAGACTCAAAATAAAAGTTTAAATTAATAATAAACAAAAAAAATGTCCAGAGAAAAACTCCAGGCCCAGAAGTCTTCACTGGTGAATTCTAAAATATTTAAAGAATAATTAATACCAATTCTTCAGAAACTCTTCCAAAAAATGAAGAAGCAAGCAGAATTCTCAACTCTCTCTAGAAGACCAATATTACCCTAAAACCCAGAGAAAAGACATCAAAAGAAAACTACAGCCGATGTGGACACAAACATTCTCAAGAAAATACTAGCTAACAGAATCCAGCAACATGTAAAAAGGATTATATACCAAACCTAAATGGGATTTATCCCAGGAATAAGAAGTTGGTGTGACATGATGTCCACAAGGGAAAAAAATATATGATCATCTCAACAGACACAGAACAAGCATTTAACAAAGTCCAACATCCTTTCATGATGCAAGAATAAAACAAAACTAAGAACAGAAAGATACTTCATCAACCTGATAAATGATAATCACAAAAATCGACACTGTATTTAATAACGAAAGACTAAATGTCTTCTCGTAAGATTAGAAATAAGAGAAAGAGGGGCCTCCCTGGTGGCGCAGTGGGTTAAGCAACGCACTGTGAGGCAAACCGCAGCCACTGCAGCATGAGTTCGATCCCTGCTGCCGGCCAGGGAGGGGGCCCACATGGCGCAGCAGACCTCTCCTGCTGTGCCCGCTGCTCCCCTCAGCAGTGTACTTCCGTTGATCTGCCTGTTCTGCTCCCTGCTCTGTCTGTGGTGAATCCTCTCACCCCCCCCACACCTCTGGCCTGTACCCCAGTGCTTGTATGCATAAATAAATAAATCTTTAAAAAAAAAAAGAAATAAGAGAAAGATACCTGTTGTCCCCGCTTCTACTCAACATTGTACTGGAGGGCCCAGCCATAACAGCTGGGCAAGAAAAATAAACAGCACCCACACAGAAAAGAAATGAGAACCTCTATTTTCAGATAATGTGATTATGTATATAGGAAATACTCAGGAATCCACTAAAGGCTACTAGAACAAATAAATGAATTTAACAAGGTTACAAGACACAAGATTAATATACAAAAGCCATTTTCTTTTATAAACTTACAATGAACCATCTGAAAATGAAAATAAGAATATTACATTTAGGACCCTCCCTGGTGGTGCAGTGGGTTAAGCAACGCACTATGAAGCAAACCGCAGCCACTGCAGCATGAGTTCAATCCCTGCCCCCGGCTGGGGAGGTGACCCATATGGCGCAGGCAGACCTCTTCTGCCATGCCCGCTGCTCCCCTCAGCAGTGTGTTTCAGTCCATCTGCCTGTTCTGCCTCATGCTCTGTCTGGTGAATTCTCTCACCTCCCAGCACCTCTGGCCTGTACCCCAGTGCTTGTATGCATAAATAAATAAATCTTTAAAAAAAAAAAGAATATTACATTTAAAACAGCATTTAATAGAATAAAATATCTAGGAATAAATTTAACAAAAAGTGTAAAATTTAAACTCTGAAAGCTACAAAAACCATTGTAGCACAGCTAAATAAGTAGAAAAGCATCTCATGTTTATGAATTGAAGACTTAATTTTGTTAAGATGATAGTACTTCCCAAATTGATCTGTAGATTCAATGAAATCTTTATGAGAACTCCACTTAGGTTCTTTATAGAAATTGACCAGCTAATTCTAACATGCATGTGGAACTGGAAGGAGTTCAACATAGTCAAAACAACTTCGAAAGAGAAGAACTAAAGTTGGAGAACTTATACTTCCCGATTTCAAACTATTGGATGTGGCACTGGATAAATCAATAGAATACAATTGAGAGTCCAGAAATAAACCTGTGTGTCTAAAGTCAACTAATTTTCAACATTGTCAAGACTAATCTTCAACAAATAATGCTGCAACAACTGAATAGTCACACGCAAAAGAATGGAGGATCTCTATCCAAACACTATGTACAAAATTAACTCAAAATTGATTAAAGACCTAAGTATAAGAGCTAAAACGATAAAGCCCTTAAAAAAAAATAAGGGTAAATCTTCATGACTTCAGATGTGATCATAAATGTACAAATAATGAAATAAAAAACAGAAAAACTTCATCAAAATTGAAAAGTTTTGTGTGTTCAAGAGCACTATCAAGACACACAGAATGTTTTCAGATCACATCATAATATCACATATTTTGAATATATAAAAGAAGTCTTTTAATGCAATAATGAAAAGACAGATAACCCAATTTTTTTAATGAACAAAAGGACATGAGTAAATCTTTTTCCAGTGAACATATACAACTGACCAAAAAACATATGAAAAGATGTTCAATGTGATTAGTCATCAGGAAAATACAAAACCAAATTGCAAGGAGACACCATTTCATACCCACTTGAATGGCTATAATCAAAAATGGGATAATAATAAGTTTTGGCAAGGAGAAGTCAGAACCCTCATACACAGCTGGTGGGAAGATGAAATCAGGAAACCTGCCTGCAGAACGTCTGGCCATTCCTGAGGCAATTAAACATAAAGTTCCCATAAGACCAGTAAATCCACTCCTAGATATAGCCCCAAGAAAAATGCAAACATGTGCACATAGAAAGATCAGCACATCTATGTTTATAGAAACATTATCCATAATATCCAAAAAAATAGAAAAAATTTCTATCAATTGATGAATGAATCAAAATGTGGTAGATTCATACAATGGAATATTATTCAATCATTAAAATGAATTACTGCTACAAGGTATAACATGGATGAGCCTTGAAAATACCACGCTAAATGAAAGAAGGTAGTCACAAAAGATTACACATTTTGCTTGTATTTCATTTATATGAAAAGTCTAGAACGAGCAAATCCATAGAAATAGAAAGTAGTTTAGCGGTCACTTAGCGCTGAGAAGAAAATGAGGCAATACGAAGATAAGAGCTAAAAGGTACTGAATTTCTCTTTGAGATGGTAAAAATGACCTAATATTGACTGCACATATCTGTGATTATCCCAATATTCATTTAATTGTACAGTTTAAATGGATGGATTGTCTGGTTTGTGAATCATGTCTCAAGAAAGCCATTTGAAGAAGAGATAATGAAGACAAGCAGGTAAACGAGAAACTATTCCAGTCGTGCAGGTAAGAAATGATGGCGTGAACAGAAAGAATGAACTGGGGTTGGAAATAGGAGTGGAAGGAACGAGCCCAGGATTACTGCCAAGCTTCTGTTTAGATGACTGAGTTAATGGCAATGCCAGTCACTAAAAGAACATAAATAGCTCACACTTACATGGTACTTAACCACCAGGCACTCTTCCAAGCCCTTTGCACCTATTAACTCCTTCAGTCTTCAACAACCCTATTAAGTAGGTGCGATTATGATCAGCCCTATTTTACAAAGAGAAATCAGGCCCAGAGAGGGTAGTAACTTAGCCAAAATCTGATAGCTAAGGCAGATATCTGAAGGCAGAGCTGGGCCTCGAACCAAGTCTTTCTGACTTCAGAGTCTCTCTCTCCACCACAGTGCCCTGCGTGTGGCTTCTCTGGCACCATGGCACAGTGCGAGATCGGGGTTCGATACAACTTCCAAACCCAGGACAGGTGTGTTGATCACATACTGCATTCCAGGTCCTAGTCTGACAACAGGACCCCTGAGCCCCCTCCCAAACAGAAGGTCCCCTCATTTCCACTCTGGCCCCAGAGCTCCTGGAGCCCCCCTGCGAACAATGCAGTAAACTGCAGTATGGAGCACCTAGAGGCTCTGCCTCACCTGCCCATGCCCAGCTTGCTCCAGTCCACACTATTGCATCTCTCACGGGAGCTGCCTGGGTTGGGCAAGGGCTGGAGTGAGAACCAGCCCAGCAGCACAAACTTGTTTCCAAAGAAGTGATGGAAAGGCGAAGAGGAAAGGCACGCACACCTCGCAAAGCCTCTTGAGGCAAGCGGCAGGGGCAGGCAAACCTGAGCACTTTATCCAAGGGGCCTCATGCAGCCGTCCTGGTCCTGGCCGCAAAAAACGGAACTCCCACAAGTGGGCCCTGAGTCATTCCCCTCCCGGCCCTCGAGGAAGGGGTGACTTCCTGCAGGCCCTCGGGGCAGCTCAGACTCCTCCCCTGGGCCCCGCATCCTCTTATCTCATGGGGCCCTGGCCTTCTCCCTCTCCCCGGTGGGCAGGCCAACCAGAGTCCAGCTAGAGTGAGCTGGTCCTCATGTTTCCTAGCTGGTCTTGGGTTCAGGACTCAGAGAGAGCCCCACTGCTCTAAAAAGACTGAGGGCTGGCCTAATGGGGACCCCAGCAACCCTCTTGCTTGGAGTCACTGCTGGAGACCTACTCGTCCATTTCCGCTACCTGAGCTCAAACTCTCCCGATGCTTATTTTGACTCCAGTCTCATACTCTGAGAAAGGCTCACGCCAGGCTCTTCACCAAACACACACGGTTAAATCGATGACTGAAGGGGAGGAAACAGTATCCCGGTGAGAGGTGGGTGGTGGCTAAGAACACGAGCTTTAGAGTGAAACAGACCTGAATTCAATTCTCAGTTCTGCCTTCAGAGTGATTTTGGAGAATTCATTTAATCCAGCTCAGCCTCCGCTCTCTCTTCTGTAAAGAAAGGACCAGGGCACCTAGTGGACTCCTTGTGTGGTGTGTGATGACATGAGACAACGCACTAGCACAGAGCTGGCAAACAGCAAGTGCGCATTGCTGGCACCTGGCAGGATGACAGTAGAGCAGGCAACCAGGGAGGAAGAGGCACCCAACTCTCACCCAGGAGGAATGAGCTAAGATGACAGCTCCCATGGATGGGGTTCACGTCTGTCTTGCTACGGTGAAGTGCAGCATGGTTGTTCGTGTATAAAAGCAACCCAACAGAGGCACAAAATTCTGGGGTGGGCCTCAAAGGAGGGAAAGATTATGTGCAGGCAACCCATATGTTCTCAAGGATTGCAGCACTTTGGGGTCACCTTTTCCGTTATATCCAACCAGAATAGTTCATATTCCACATCCTCTGGGAAGCCCGTGCCCTCCCATTTTCACTAGAACTCCCCGAAGGGTGTTGCCCCCGCAGTCACTTCTCAGTCTGAATTCCTGCTTTCACTGAATTCTTGGTCACTGTTTTACCCACTTTCTGGGGTAGCCAATGTTGCCTTTCTTCCTATAATGCCATGACTATAAGGTTTTGTGTGTAGCACACTTTTGCTGGATGTTTGGGGAAAGTTAAACATTCACAGATTAGGGGGAAAACTTTAAATTAGGCCTGGTTATTTTGAAATCATCCTCTAGCGGTCTTGCCACTGGGCCGTCTCGCTGGGTAAGCTTTTTTTCCTCAGGTTGCTGTCTATTACTGGCTAGCCCTCCTTTTTCTCTGAAGTTCCCACAGTCCACTCTAAAATTCTCATCAATTTCTTAATCAGCAAATTCAGCTCTCTGACTCCTTATATCAAGGCCACAGCCAAAGGCTCAACTAGTTGTTTGTAATCACAAAAGAGCTCTGAGGCCTCTGAAAGTAATGTGAAATTGCATTTCTCTTTCTTAATTAGCCTTTTCCACCGTTTCTTACAGTTAGGGCTTAAGAAAAAACTCCCAACACTACTCTCAAGAAGAATTTGACTTGGGAAAGATCTTGAAACACAAAGTAAGTTTCAACAGGTTCCTGTGACTGGGGAAGCAAGGAGACCAGGTCCTGTGGCAGGAAAATGTTTGGGTCATAATGACGGGAACATCTTGAGGGCAAGATTCCCAAGGACTCGGAAGACAAAAGTTCTGAAGGCCAGGGTTCCAGCGTCCAGAGCTCAGTCTTGACCGAAGGATCAGTGGAGCGATGAAAGGATTTTAAGCAGGGCAAGAATATAACCCACTCTAAACTTCGGAAAAAGCCTTGTCAGCTATAGGAATGGCAAACTTAAAACACTGACAAAGGTTTGGGGACATATAATGCTCTAATGACGCTAGCGACCTAAAAGGAACCACCATTTTGGAGAGACATTTGACAATGTTGGGAAAGAGGCGGGAAGACAGAGAACCCAAGTGCTACAGCTGCCTGTTCTGGACTCTGGATAGAAGCTGGGGAGATGGAGGGCAAGGGCATAGGGATGAACCCAAAAGAACCAACTCTCTTCCCAACTCACTGTTTTGTGGTATCATCTTAACCACTTGTAACTGGATGTGGAATTTACACCACAAAAAGCAGCAAACCCTAGAAAACAGGGCTCCCCGACGCAGGGAGGAGTTTGCCAGCAAACTGCCGCCTGAGCCAACCCTCTTCCAGCAACTCTTTGGGTCTCTGAGCAATGGCTGCACAGGTGGGCCAGGGCTTCAACTTACATCCCAACAGAAATGCCTAAATTTGCTGACCTGGGTCTGACCATAAAGAGTTTACTGGATTGACCAAGAGTAGGAAGAACTAAGTGTTCTCCTTTCTCCTAGCTCTATTCCAGCTCTTGTTGGAGATTCTAAGGAAGTAAAGGCTGGGGGTGGGGTGGGGGTGGCACCTTTTCCCAACTGGTTGGAGCAAAGAGAAATAGAAAAATGACAAGAACAGGAAGCTGGACCTCCTTCCACTCAGGATCAGAAATCCCCATTTCAACTCTCTTGAGTCACAGAGAGGTCCCCTATCTTGTGGACTCTTAACCACTGGTATACTACTTCCTGGCAGAAGTCATAAGACTTGGTAATGCAGGAGTAGAGGGAGAGTGAAGATTTGAGGATAACTTTCAGGTTTATGGCTTAGATGCCCAGACAGCCTATGGTGGGAGGCAGAACATAGGAAGAGAATCTCCAAAAGGGTACATGGGGCTTAGTGATTTGGACCTTGGTAAGTTTTACAGTGCTATGAAACAACAAATAGAGATGTCTAAAAAGTAACTAAGAATTTGAAGATCAAGAGAGTGATTAAGTCTCGGGAATTGCTCATCTATAAGTAGAACTGAAGCCATGAGGTCAACATAAAGGGTAGAACAAGAATCCCTGGGAGTTGAAATATTTAAAAGAAAGAGCAAAGAAAGAAACTGAGTGGGAATATTCCAGGAGATAGGGAAAAACCAGAAGACCATGACACACAGTGGAATCCAAGAAAGGAAAAGAATATGTCTTAGAGAAAGGTTGAATATGATAAAGATTAAGATAGGAGACATGTTGACGTGATAGCAAAAAAGACAGCGTAGGAAGTGATATTTAAATAGGCCGGGACCAGAAAAAAAGGGGAAAAAATATTTTAAAGGAATAAATAAATAAATAAATAAATAAATAAATAGGCAGGGACCAGATCTGGCAGAGCTTTGCATGCCATTATATGGATTTTACTCTCAGTGCCATAAGAGGTCATTAGAGGGTTTTAAGCAGAGGAGTGAAAAAAAAATCTAATTTGCATTTTAAACACCTCACACCTCACCCACTACATGGAAGATGGCCTGAAGGTGTAAAATGAGAGATTTAGAAAGATGCTGCAGTAAGCCAGGCTTGGTCTAGGATGCTAGGAGTGGACGTAGTAAAAAGCGTGATTTAGAAAAGATCTTGAAAGAGTATCTGGCAGGACTTGCTAGTAAACTGAGTGTAGGGTAAGGAAAAGAGAGGGTCAAGGAACCTGACAGTTTGGGTTTAGTCAACGAGTAGATGGCAGTGCCATTACAGAGGTGAGGTTTAGGGGTACAACCAGAGTCAAGATTTTTATCTTGACAATCTTAAGAGAAGATAGCCACGAGATGACATGCAAGGAGAGACGCCAAGGACACCATTGCAAATCCAAGTCTGGAGCCTGGGGATAAGTCACAGCTGCAGACATCGATTTTGAAGTCATCAGTGTACAGGGCACACTGAAGTCACAGGAACACTAAAGCGGCCTTTTCCATCTCACGTGACCTGACAGGAGGCTGGGTGACCCTTGACTGAGGGCCAGCAAAGGCATACAAACTCATGACCATTGGGTAGCAGACATTGATCCTAAATCCTTGTCACCCAAGAAATGGACGGGACTCGGCACAACTTGCAGAGACACGGTGCCAGAGAAGCTAAGACTCCACAGGAAGAATGAAGGACTCCATCCATCTCTTCTTCCCCTCACCCACACTCCCATAATCCTTGTAGTAACACAAATTCCCAAGAAAGAGACAAGGGTGATGTTGAGAACACTTCATCTGTAGAGTCAACCACGAGAGCCCCAGCTGGAATGGGAGGGGCTAGATATGAGAGTTACTGTAACCTGCACTCCCTCCTCCTCCCCAACACCCTGCAGGAGTCAAAACTCCTGAGGGCTGGCAGAAAAGCCACCCACATTACAGCACAGGAGACCAGGGCTTCAGATAAGTGGGGTCACGCTCACTATTTGCTGCATTGTGGAGATGAGCTTGAGCTCAAGAATTGAGACCAACCACCGCTTGGCTCTGAGCCAACCACATAAAAGCATGGAAAGCCGGCGCTTCTCAAACTTGAACGTGCATTCAAATCACCTGGGGATTTTGATAGAGAGGACAGCCCCACTAGCATGGCACCATCGCGAAGCACTTGGTTCTGAAGCTTGACCTCCCGCGCTTTGCCCCTCAAGTAGGTATTGGGATCTTGGGCAAATTTCTCTGCCTCTCGGTTTCATCATCTTTCGAATAAAAACAAGACCATGGCGAGAACTAGCTGAGACCATAGATATGAGGTGCTTAACAAATGGCAGCACATGGTAAGGGTTCAGTAAATGTGGCTGTTCTCGTTGCTAATTCGCCCGTGTACAATAGTTAACATAGACACACACAGAGGTTTGGTCAAAAAAATCGAAACCCCCATCTCCCTCCCTCTGAAAGGCCCGCCATCTCAATTTCCTTCCACCCTTCTGCCCAGTCCCACTCCCCTTCCCCTGGCCCCTGGCCCCAGTGTGGTCTGGACGGGCCCCACAGGGGCAGGGACAAGGACAGGACGTGGGGCTGTATCTGACAGGAACCTGAGGGGCTGGCCCGGGAGGGGATTGGGGCCCGGCTTCCTGAAGGGAGGATGGGCCAAGGCAGGCACACAGTGCCGGAGAAGATGCCCTCCTGGGCCCTCTTGGTGGTCACCTCCTGCCTCCTCCTGGTCACCTCCTGCCTCCTCCTGGCCCCCCCAAACCTGGCACAAGTCACCAGCCAAGGTGAGGTGTATGGAGGGTGGAGATCACCTAGACCTAGGAAAAGGGAACCCTGGGAGGGGTGCAAGGTAGGAGACTCCCACCAGTCCCCTCCACTTGCCCATAAACACTCCTGGGAGGACCCACCACTCTACTCACCAGCTGTTCCTCAGATGCCTCCGTGCTGGCCTCGGACTCAGAGCCCCTCAACTGTTTCTCTCGAACATTCGAGGACCTTACTTGCTTCTGGGAAGAGGAAGAGGCAGCACCCAATGGGACATACCAGCTGCTGTACGCCTACCCAGGGTACGTGCTGGACTGCGCCCCACTCCCCGTATCGCCCCAGTCCCCGGTATCAACTGCGTCCCTCTGCTAGCCCCCTCTGACCCCATCCGAGGACTGCTCCAACTACATGTTCTCTGCTCACAAACAGATGTGCTTTGGCCATAGGCAGGCCCAGGCCAAACCCTTAATTATACCCTAATCCCACCTATCCCAGGTATGAAAAGGAAAAGTGTGGACATAGAAGTTGTGCTTGGGCCCAGCCCGGGCACGGTGGCCATGTGGGTGGATGGACATCTCCTGTGCCCACAGGGAGAAGCCCCGTGCTTGCCCCCTGAGTTCCCAGAGTGTGCTCCCCTTTGGAACCCGGTATACGTGCCAGCTTCTGGCCCAGGATGAAGTACGCCTTTTCTTTCCGTTGCACCTCTGGGTGAAGAATGTGTTTCTGAACCAGACTCTGGCCCAGCGGGTGCTGTTTGTGGACAACGTGGGTAAGAGCCCTCCTCCTGTCGCCCCGGCCCCTCTATCTGCTCCCCTGGGTCAGCTCCTAGAGTCACTCTGGTCTGTGCTCTTTCTGGACAACAGGCTTGTCTTCCTCTGCCAGACCCACAGTACCCAAGATCCCCTGACCATTTCCCGCAGCCATGCCATCCAGAGTCACATTTCATGTCACTCCAGAGCCACTCTGCTCCTCCAGTCACTCGTCTGCTCGTTCCCTCACCTGTTCAACAGTTACAGTGACCTAACTGGGCGCCAGGCACCGCGAGTGAAACCGATAAGACAAGCGCTCCCTGCTCTTGAGGGCACTTGGTCTAACAAGGCTGCACAGAAGTCACTGTTCTCCGAGGAGAGCACGGGATAGGCGCCTCCCTGTCCTGCCCCACCCTGCGAAAGCATCATGGTCTTTTTTTTTTCCCCTTTATTTATATATATTTGACATCAATTGTGGTCCCCATGGGTTTCCCACCACCATCTCACCCGTGCACCATCACCTCAGTCCCCTGGAGCATCATGGTCTTCTAGACCATGCTGGTCTTTTAGGCCACCCCGAAGACAGCCTCCAGGACCCCCTCTCTACAGTCCATGGGCTGCCCCATACGCTGCAGTACTCGGAGTTCTCATGTGCCCTGTTCCACCCCCAGGCCTGCCAGCTCCCCCCAGTATCATCAAGGCCATGGGTGGGAGCCAGCCAGGGGAACTTCAGATCGACTGGGAGGCCCCAGCTCCTGAAATCAGTGATTTCTTGAGGCACGAACTGCGCTACAGCCCCAAGGATCCCAGGAACTCCACGGGCCCCACGGTCATGCAGCTGCTGCCCACAGAAACCTGCTGCCCAGCTCCGCGGAGACCAAACCCGGTCCCGGCCCCAGACCAGCCTCCCTGTGCTCCGCACACGATGCCCCAACAGGATGGACCACAGCTGACCTCCCCAACTAGAGAAGTATTCTGGCCTTCTTCCACTCCACCTCCGACTTCCTACCCCCAGTTTCGCCCCAAGAGTAAACAGGGATTCTCTGGGGATTCCAGACTGGGTTGGGCCTGGGGCGTGAGTGAAGCTGTGACTGGCCCTCTCGAGTCAGTCATGTCTATGAGTCATGCACACCAACGAAGTGTTTCGGGCTTTGAAATTAGTGGAGGTTTCCCTAAAAAGCTCTGGCCACCAGCTGAAACCCACCGACCTGGTTCCCAGTTTGTGCGCACCTCTGTGTAGTGAGGAGCTGAGCGCCATCCACAGGCACGCCGTGGGGCTTCACATAAAAGAGATGGAGGCTATTGGCTGGGAAACACACCTAGATCCTGAGGCTGGGATTCTTCTCCCGAGGCTCCATCTCTGACAATGAAGGGTGGAAGCTGCCTCATCTCCGGGCTCCAGCCTGGCAACTCCTACTGGCTCCAGCTGCGCAGCCAACCTGACGGGGTCTCCCTTCATGGCTCTTGGGGATCCTGGTCCCGCCCTGTGACCGTGGACCTGCCGAGGGATGCGGGTGAGTCCACAGAGGGGTGGGGGAGGGGATGGGAGGAGACAGACAAAATCTCTTCTAGGGAGGCCTGGGCTGCACGTGGAAGCTTCTTCCTTCTGACCTTGAACTTACCACTAAAAAAGTGACCGGTGTTGAGGGAGCACAGAAGGGGAGCAAATGTTCCAAGTCATGTGCGTAAAGACAGTGCAGATACCCTATAGCACATGGGGGTCCTGATGAGGCTTCCTTCTCTGACCTCAGTGGACATCGGACTTCAGTGCTTTACCTTGGACCTAAAGAATGTCACCTGTCAGTGGCAGCAACAGCACGATGCTGGCTCCCAAGGCTTCTTCTACCACAGCAGGGCGCAGTGCTGCCCCAGCAACCGGTGAGACTTAAACTGATGAGTATGCTTGCTACTACCAGAAAGAGAGTTTTGCAGGGGAAATGTTTTGTACTGAAACTAAATGGCCTCCGTGGGCTCATCTTCCAATGGGTATAAAAATACTTTCTCTTCTCAGCCTCCCTGTTTCCACTGGGAAGGTCTTGGCTTAATCTGACCTTAATCATATTACTTGGACCAGTGCGACAGCCCTCGGTCTCGTTGCCCTCTAATTTGTCCCCGGCAAGTTTGTCCCCTCTAATTTACTGCTGACGGCGTCACCTTCGTTAAACTCAATCTTTGTGTGAACTTCCCCAACTCAAACATTTACTGCAGCTTTCCACTATCCATCAAATCCAATCAAAATTTTGTCTGGACTTCTAGAATTGCCACCAAACACCTCTCTAGTCTGTCACCCCTGTATCCTACCTATAGCCAAGTCATCCTGATAATTATCTTTTAAATATTTCTAGAATCTTTCCACTTTGTCACGCTCATTACCCTAGTACAGACATCATCATCCTTCCCTCGGGCTAGTGAGAAGACTTACTAGTCTTCTTGAATCTTCCAGATCATTCTCCACATAGGCACTGGAGTGATCTTTTAAAAGTACAAAATTGAACATCACATGCCTTGCTTAAAATTCTTAGTAGGATGGTGGTTGGAGAGCCACAAGGACCACACCTAAGGGGAGAAATCCTATATTGCCAAAACATTAACAAAGATGTAAGACAATGGTACTTTGTTAATAAAAAATAAATGAAGTTTTTTTATTTTAAATTTCGGTAGCTACCCATTGATCTTACAATAAAGAAAAGAATTCTATCATGGCCTTATAAAGTTCAAAAGCCTCAGCACGTGCCTTTAGCTTCATCTCATATACTATACGCCTTTTGCTCTCAATGTCCCAGGACTGGCCTCCTCTGTTTCCCTCCACATCCCCTCCTGCCTCTGAGCCTTTGCACATGCTGTTTACCCACACACTTGTCTTTACTTAACTTTTATTTAACCTTCAGATTTCAACTCAGATGATCCTTCCTCAGGGAAACCTCCCCCCACCCTCACTGGATCCAACAGCACCGTGATACATCCTTGATGTGCCAATGCTTCTCCCTTAGCACTTATGACCATAGCTATGTCTAATACTTACATGTTATATGATTATTTCATTGGTAATAAAGTTCTCAGAACTCCAGGTGAGAGACGCTGATCCATGAGGGAAAATCAGCTCTATTTTCACTCACCAGTGTATTCTCACCTACCATAGTGCATGGAATGTAACAGGTGCCCAGTTTAAAACAAAACAAAACAAGCTGTTGAATGAATGAATAATGGAAAACCACTATTAGTGTATTTACATATCTACACATGATACTTAGTGTTTAACATAAATTGGATCACATTGTATATCTGATTTGTTAACTTTTTTACTTAAAAACATGTCTGGACATCATACCAAAAAGACATAACTCATTCTTTTTAGTAACTGCACAGATTTCCATAATATGGAGGTGCCATATGGATTAGAGTGTCAATACTGAAGTCACATGTCCTCTTCTTATTGTTCCCTAGTCTACTGTCAATTCAGCTTTCCAAGCCTGAAACATATAAATCACCCTGGACTTGTGCCATCCCTATACCCTTAAGGTCCAGTCAGAAATATTTCTATCATTTGCCCCTCGTTAGTAGCTCTTGAGTCCATCCGTCCCAAATATCACAACCCTATTTTCAGATCCTCATCACTTTATATGTGGTAAACCAGAACAGTGTCCAAAGGATTTCTCTTTTTCTACTCCACCTTCACAGATCCTTTCTACAAAAGCCTTCCTTACAGGGACGTCCCTTAAGTACAAAGCTAGCGTTGATAATTCCCTGCATAACATCCTTAAATGCCTCCACAATCATTACAAAGCTAAGTTCAGGCTCTTTAGAAGAGCCACAAGGCCATCCACGACACTGTCTTCCCGCACACACTCACCATCCATCAGGACTTTACGCGGAAGCTTTCTGCACCAGTCAGAATTTCCCCCAAAGCACCACATCTTTATCTGTGCATGAGCATGTGCTTGGGGTGTCTGCTTGTCCCCCTTGCCTGTCCTATTTATAGCCCAAGACGCAGTCGAAGCACTGTCTCGCCCACGGAGTCTTCCCTGACCTTCCCGTCTGGATTAGATAATGCTCCGTGATACTCTCAACCTGCCTGCGCACATCACAGAAAATTACCATCTGTTTGCTTTTCTTTCTTTCCCAATGAGATGAGAGCTCCTCAAAGATTGTTTTTCTATGTACTTATAGAGCTTACCACAGTGGCTGGCTGGCACACAGTATCAACTATTTGTTGAATAAATGAATAAATGCATAAATACAAAAGATGATTAACAATTTCAGTAAAAGCCAGTCACTTATGAGTTATAATCAGGAAGGAGATGTGGTTCATTTGTTCAGTAAATAATTATGGAGGCTGACTATGTGCCAGACACTGGGGGTAGAGTGACAAATAAAACAGAAAAGGTTCTAGTATGGTGGGGGGGTGGTTCACATTTTAGTGAAGGAGAGGATAGGCAAGCAAGTAAAGAAACAAAGGAGGGGACCTCCCTGGTGGCCTAGGGATTAATTCTCAGTGTTATCACCACAATGACCTGAGTTTGTCCCCAGCCAGGGAGCTGACCCACATGGTGCAGCAGGCCTCTCCTCTCCTGTCTCACCTACTGCTCCCCTCAGTACTGTATTTCAGTAGATGCGCCTGTTTTGCTCCCCACTCTGTCTCTGGTAAATCCTCTCACTACCTGTACCCATGGCCTACACAAAAACAAAGGAATAAGGTTATATAACAGAGATTAAGTGGAAGACTGGGGAGAGAGGCTGCTAATGTAGACTGCACAGCAAGGGAAAGTTTCACCAAGGAGGTGACAGGTAAGCTGAGACCAAAGTGACAAGGGGGAGTGAGACGTGTGAAGATCTAGAGTCAGAGTAATCTAGGGCAAAGGTAAAGTGCAAAGATAATGCATTCAGCATATTTGTGGCACTGAAAGAAAGTAAAGGGTGGTAAACTGGTACGAGAATCACCGGAGATGAGAACAATGCCCGAGGGCCTGTAATGGAGTTTGGATTTTATTCCCAGTGCCATGAGGAGTCACTGAAGGGTTTTAAGCAGAAGAATGTCATGATATGATTTATACTTTTAAAAGATGTGTTTCTCTATGAAATTATAAAGAATAGAAGCAGAATCCCCCATTAAAAATTTGCCTTAATCCAGGCAAAAATAAGTGGTTCAATCTAAGGTGGCAACGATAAATAACAAAATAAATGGAAAGATTTTTCACAGATGCTGAACATTATCAGATCAGCATTTTGGAAGCAAATTCTGGTAGCCATATGGAGAACAAATTGAAGGGAGTGGCCAGAGTGGAGGCAGAAAAGCAAGTTAGGAAGCTGTTGTAATAATCTAATAGCAACCCAGCACACAGAGGTGACCAAGAGGCCTGTTGTAAGAGGACAGATTAAAAACATAAGGTTGCTTTCCTTCAGAAGGAGGAAGACGCTCTGATAAACGTTGGAGACAAAGCTGTGAAATGGGTATTATTAATGCACGTTACAAATGAAGAAACTGGAGTAGAAATCAATCAAGAAATTTGCCCCAAAAACCAAGTCCTTATGTCATTTTCATTATCATGCTTTCGTGTATCATTTCCTTCTGGGGAAGAGGGTGGACACCAAAGCAAACTTCAGAAAACAGAACATTACGGCATGAAGACAGAGAAAGTCCAGAGGTCCACACAAGGGAGTTAGATTAGAATTCATGTAGGCTGTTGGCCCTGTGGGATGGGGACTATAGGACTAGCCTCTGGGGCAAGACTGATTCAATGACTTTCTGGGGTCGATTCTCAGGGACCCCACCTGGCAGAAGTGTGAAGAGGAGGAGATAACAAATCCAGGATCACAGCCCTCCCAGTTCTCCCGATGCCACTTCAAGTCACAAAATGACAGTGTTATTCACATCCTGGTGGAGGTGACCTCACTGCAGGGTGCTGTTCACAGCTACCTGGGCTCCCCTTTCTGGATCCACCAGGCCGGTAAGAACTGTCCCTACCACATCTGACCTTACGCCCAGGGTCCCCAGATCTGACACCCCTGGCCTATGGGCCCCGGCGGCATGGTGCCCTGTGCACAGGAGGACTAAGCTATCCCCAGTTGAACCTGCAGTGCGTGTCTCCACTCCCAACCTGCATTGGAAGGAGGTTTCCAGCGGGCAGCTGGCTTTGGGGTGGCAGCACCCCTCATCCTGGGCAGCCCACGAGACCTGCTACCAGCTTCGCTATGCAGGAGAAGGCCACCATGACTGGAAGGTACATGTCGAGCACAAATGCCCACTGGCCTCACCACGCAGGGTATCGTGAGTTTCACGATGTCTGTTATCAGGACGGAAGGCGTCCATGTATCCGTGCCTGGGCTTGTCTAGGGTTATGTGACTCAACTGCTATTTTAACCCCTCTTTGGCATCTGACACTGTCGACGATTGCCACAGAAAATGTCCTCCCTTTGTCCTTGGGATATCAGTCTCTCCTGAGAGATGCACCTTTTTTTTAATAGGTTGTGCTTCCCAGAATCCAATCCAAGGCATTTCTCTCCTCTAGATAAATACATATTCTCCCTAGCAAGTTCTTCCACTCCGTGGCTTTGACATTCCAAAATATACCAGAGAGACAGGAAGTTATATACCACAGACCAACTATCTAAACTTCTTAAGTCTCAGTTTGCTTATTTATGAAATGTATATAAAGCTATCTGCCCTATGGAGTTATAGCAAACATTAAATATATAAATATTGAACATACTGCCAGGCATATAGAAGATAGTCAATATGTTGGGGGGGGGTAGTCCTGAATGGATTACACAGATAGGTTTATGGACTCCAACCCCCACTCCAGACCACCAGTGTTCCAAAACCACAAATCCGATAATATGATTATCGAAGAGTAGATCACTGGGACCTGAGGATGGAGTGAAGCAGCCAGGCTGGCTATAAAACCAGAGAGGTGAGCTTTGGGCCCTCTTCCTTTGGAGCCATCTCACTTAATTTAAAGCCAGCTCTCAACACGCCATTGCATTCCAGCTCGAAAAATCTGGTAGAATATTTATAGATTTGTATCCCTCTCTTCTCTTTGTAATATTTCTATTTTATTCCCCATCTCTTGTCAAATAAAACCCTTTAATAACTTTTGTCACGTGTACCTGCATTTGGGGCTTATAAAAAAGCCTTTTGAGCGTGCAAATGAGGACCCAGTGAGGGAAACCCATTTTATATTAGGGTTGCCCTGTAACAAATATATGCATTAGTTCATTGTTAGTTTCTTTCTCTACCTTTAATCTCATTTAGCAACTGAGTAGACAGCCCTACCTAAAAGTGCCCCCCCTACAGAGTATTTCAGACTCAATCTATCCAAAACTGAACTGGTCTTTCTCCCTGAATTTATTCTACTTTTATTGAATTATATGAAGTACACAAACCCTGAATCTACACCATATAACCTTTATCTATAATGGTTGGAGATACAGATTATTTCTGGTCTCCTGGAAGCTCTTCCTGCCTCAAACACCTTCCTCTCAAAGGTAACCACTATTCTGACCTCACCACTGCTGAGTCTGGGTTGTTGCTGAACTTCATAGAGAAGAACCAGACCAGTAGTTCTTCCTCAAACTTACTTTTCCTGCTCCCTGGTCCTGATAACAGCACCGCCACTTACCCAAACCTGGACTCACCCTTGACTCTTCTTCCTTTTCCATTGTTTCTTGTCTCTATCAACAAGTAAGTTGATTTTATTGTACTAACAGCCAAAAAAATCCCTACTCCATTGCCTTTGCCTCTCATTCGGCCTGCCGGCCCCTGCTTTCACACAAAACCACCCTGTAACCCCAACCAAGCACTCCTGCAGCGTGAAATGCTTCCTGCTCCCTTTGTGTCTTATTTGCACTCATTGTAGCACTAATTACCGGTCATCATTTCTTGTTCTGATGTTTCCCTCAGAGGCATGTGAGAGACCATGTCTCTTTTCCACCAGTACTTGGCATATCACAAGCCATTTTTAAATATCTGCTAAGTGATTAATAGTCTCCCTCTTCGTATACATGATACCTATCCCCTCTGCTTGGAATCTGTCCTTGACCTCCCAGCGCCTAGCATAAAGCTGGCATCCTCTGCTGAATGCATGTGTTTGTGGCATGGTCTCCGTGGCCCACCTGGAGTGCTGGTGTTGGCTCCTGGCAGGATCTCCATGCCTCCCGGTCAGGGTGGTGCACCAGGAGCTCTGTCAGAGTGGGAGCCTGTGTGTCTGTGCGGGGGTGGATCTCTGTGCAGATGAGGTTTGCGTGTGTGTCGGGAGCGTTTCTCTCCGGCTGGGTGTGCCTCGGGCAGGGTGAGGTAGTGGTCAGGGAGAGGCTGTCTGCGGGGTGTTCCTGCAAACTTGCGCCCGGGACGCAAGTCCGTGGGGCTGGGGGTGGGGGTGGGGGGTGGAGAGTAGGGAGATGAAAGGACGGGGAAGGGGAATCCCCGGGAATTCAAAGCAGTAGGATTTTAGTTACACAGACGCTGGCCCACGGGTTCCTGGAGCCTGACGGACCATCCGCTCGCTGCTCCTCTGCGCAGGTGCTGGAGCCGCCCCTCGGGGCCCAGGGAGAGACCCTGGAGCTGCGCCCTCGCTCCCGCTACCATCTACAGCTGCGCGCCAGGCTCCACGGCCCCACCTACCAAGGCCCCTGGAGCGCATGGTCCGACCCAGTGAGGGTGGAGACCGCTTCCGAGACCGGTGAGAGCCCGCCCGGGGCAACGGCGGTCTGCAGGGGCGCGGAGGAAGGGTGCAGCGCCCGGCCGAGCGCACCCGCTAGCGGCTGCGCAGATCTACGCGGCACCCCAGGGCGGCGAGGGGCGGGGCCGGTGGGCCTGGGGGGCCGGGCTCTGGCTGTGGCCACTGGGATCTGACATTTTTTACTTCGGTAGCTTGGATCTCCCTGGTGACCGCGCTGCTGCTGGTGCTGGGCCTCAGCGCCCTCCTGGGCCTGCTGCTACTGAGGTGGCAGTTTCCTGCGCACTACAGGTACCATCCCGGTCAAGCGGGAGACGGCCCTTGGTCGGGTGGATCAGAGATCTCTAAATAAGTATCCCAGGGCCTCCGTGACATCCCCTCTCTGGACAACTCACGTCCACCAGCTGCTTCCTGCATGTTCCCCCGGGGAGTCGCACTGCCTCCTTACTCTGCAACAGGCCCTCTGTTCTGGACACCTCAAACAGCCTCACCTCCTGGCTCCTCACCTCAGGTGTGGTTACTCTCCACCGCTCATCCAAGCCAGAACTTTTAGGCGCCTCCCTCCCCCTTGGCCAGTCTGGTCTGATATGGTCATTTCCCCTCCTAAACCTTGCTTAAACAATGGCTCTCTTTCTCCAACCCTCCAAACACTACCTGACTCAAGAAAACAGAGCCTCTTCTCTCTGAGTCCAGCCTCACACAGGCACCAGAATGTTCTTTCTAAAATGCATGCGTGAACTTATCATCCCCCTTCTCACAATTCTCATTAGCACCCCAAGACAGTCCAGATTCTAGAATGGCAAGTCAGACTTGGCAAAACCTGGCCCCTGCCTTTTTTTCCCACAAGGCATCTATCTGCCTTGCCAAAGCGTTGGTAACTTCTTCCACGAGTCAGGCAGTTTTACTTCTCAGTGCCTTTGCACAATGTCCCTTCTGCCAAGAATATCCTCCCTAGGTGACTGCTACCCATTTATTTTTAAATAACTGTCTTCACCAACCGCTAGGAATGTTTCCTAACCCTCCCCTACTGGCTCCTCTTTGTGCCCAGTACAGACCTCATCATACCAGCAGCACTTTACTATTTATTTCTATATATGTCTTCCCTATACCTTATTTGGTCACCTTTAAATCCTCAGCACAGTGCCTGACAAGTAGCAGGCCTTTAAATAAACGTGATTAACGAGTACACATTTATACAGAAGACTAGGCTGAGGAGAAATGTTTCTAAAAGTTACAAAGAATAACATCCACACCACCTCAGTCCTTCAGTGGTACATCTCTTGATTCTCAAAGACTCAGCCCCCATCTCTCCTTGAACATGTCTCTGAACTTTTAATCCACTATCTGTATGAGCAGACTGGAATATAGCCTCATGTAGGTAGCCAGACCCAACACAAAAGTTGGTGGGGTGGGGGGAGTCTTGGGGGGATTATGTTGGGATGGGAGGTGGTGCAACTGAACCAAGCATATTCAGCCCCTTTCCCCCCAATTTACCAAATGTGTCATTCCTTCCTTCCTGGAGAAATATGAATGAGGTCAATGAAGCAGCCCCAAATGTCATTCAGCTAAGTCTCTCTATGTGGAAATATGAGTCTAAAGAATTGGAGGTTCCCAACATGCCTTAATCCATATGCTTTCCAGAGAGACCACTCTCCCCAGTAACTATATTAAGCTCCATTCATGCTTTTCATTCATTTACTCATTCAACACTGCTCTACATCCTAGAGATACAGGAATGAGCAAATAGACAAACTCTTTGTTTTCATGGAGCTTACATTCTAGTGGGGTGAAACAGACAAAATAGAGTGTAATAAATAGTATAATACATATAATAGTATAATAAACATACAGCAAGTTGAGTATTATTGTAAAAAAGATTATAAGGCAGAGGAGACAGTGACAGGGAAGTGAGGAAGTACTATTTAGACTATTCTAGACTATTTTAGAAGGCCACTCTGTCAGAATAACATTTGAGTAGAAAACCTAAATGAAATATGGGAACAAACTGAATAATCCAGGCAGAAATAGCAGAAAATGCAAAGGCCCTGAAACAGAAATGTTTGAGGACAATCTGTACCAGCCTGATTTGAACCTCCCTATCACTGATTTCTCTCCCCCACATAAGCTTTCCTTTTTAGCCATGCTCTCCTATGTTATTTTATTGACTATAGTCTTGATTTATACTCTTACCTTTCTATAACTATTCCCCATCTGACTGCTTCCTCCTCCCCCATCCCAGTGCTCTACTCCTCCCTGCTAGCTCACTCCCCTGACTGGGTCTCCTCTTCCTTCTCCCCAAGGAGCTTGAGACACACCCTGTGGCCCTCACTTCCAGACTTGCACCGGGTCCTAGGCCAGTACCTTAGGGATACTGCAGCCCTGAGTTCGGTGAGTGCACTTTCCTCCCCCCCACCACCACCCCCACCAGTCCTGCCTGAAGCTGCATCCTCACCCCCTCAGCACAACTTTTCCAAGATCTTTGCTCACCAGTACACCTTCCCCAGTCCTAACCCCAGCCAGACTCTTCCTCCTACATAATCGAGGTCCTCTTGCCATAGGTTCTACTCTAATCCAGACCCCTCTCCCCCCAGCTCTCCCAGCCCAAGGCTGCAGTCTCAGATGTCTATGAAGAAGTGGAACCAAGTCTCCTTGAAATTCTACCTAAGTCCAGAGAGAAGACCTCCTTGCCTCTGTGTTCCTCCCAGGCCCAGAGGGACTACCGCGGATTGCAGCCTTCGTGCCTAGGGACCATGCCCCTGGCTGTGTGCCCACTCACAGCTGAGTCTGGGTCCTACTGCACCACTCACATTGCCAACCATTCCTACTTACCATTAAGCTGTTGGCAGGCTCCTCACCCCCAGTACCCTGGACAGATCCAAACCCTCTAGTCCTCTTTTCCAAACCTCCCTACCCAGCCCACCCCTACAACACAAGCACCTTAGACCTCATTTCCTTCTCCTCACTTCCATGCTCTCCTAATTGGGCTTCCTAACACTGAACTTTCAGTCTCACTGCTGACAGTCATCCAAGTCCTTCTCTGCTTGGGCAAGGATCATTTGACTAAGCTCCTCTAACTTTTACCTTCTTTCTCTCTCCTCTTTATTGCCAAACGCCTTCAAGAAAAAAGTCTCCACTTTCCCATTTCCCATTTGCTTTCCAAACTAATTAGTTCTCCTACTACTGTGTGGCTCGTGGTAAGGTTCACCCCAAGCCTCCTCATTGTCAGATCCAGTAGGATCTTGTTAAACTGGATCTTGTTACCCCTCAATTTATTTGATCTCTTGGTGGTATTTGTCATGGTGACTGTTCATTTCTCCTTTAAATTCTTTCCTACCTTGCCTTGTATGCCATCACCATCTCTCCTAGTTCTGTTCCTGCCGCTCTGAGTATGTGAGTTAAGAGTATAAACTGTGGTATCAGAGCTAGGTTCATTTTTTGTCTTCTCCACTTGCTGCATGAGCAACTTTGAACAAAGTAACTTAGAGCCTTTGAGGCATAGTTTCCTCATCTGTAAAGTGGGAGCACTAACAGAACCGCATACGATTGTGAAAAAGATTAAGGGAGATAATCTAAGAAAAGCACAGTGCCTAGGACATAGTGTTTAATGTATCTGAATTACTGTAATCATTCCTTCCAATTTTTTTATCCTGGCATCTGTTCACCTCAAAATTATTGCAGTCCCTCCCTCAAGGGTCCTTTTTTGTCATGTTGTTTGTTTCTTTTGTTTTTTGGCTTCTTACTGTTCATTTATGACAAATATTCCACATTCATGACTCTCCCCATCAGAAGTTCTCAGGCACGATGCTGCCCATCTTAGCCAGACAAACAATGGCATCATGGGTCTCACCCAGCCTTCCAATGGCTCCGCAGATGGTGCAGGTTTTAAATTGGCCCTTGAACCTGCCAGTCACCTTATCGACTTCTGCCACGTTCATCTGAAGGGACACATGGTCCTTGGTGCCAATGATGCAGTTTCCGGCAGAGCATTTCCCTGATAGGTACAGGTCCACAAACTCACCAGTGTTTTTCTGCATGGTGAGGGCACGCCTGGTAACTCCACGCCCAGCACAAGCACAAGCACAGTGGGGAAGCAGCGTGCTCCGGCAGCCAGGAGAGAGTCTACTCTTAACAGTCTCCAATCCCATCCATTTGCGTGGCCTTCACACTGTGCTGACCACTCCACAGTTCTTAGCTCCGGCCCAGACCCCTCCAACAGCACCTGTAATGCCTCATGCAAGTAACCATTTACAAGTCTGTTTTCTGCTACTAGATTGTGAGCTCCTGGAGGGCAAGGGTCATGATTTATTTGTCCCCACCCCCACCCACCTAGAGTAGTGGCGCAAGATAGTAGGCATTCAGTAAATGTTTTCTAAATGAATGGAATCTTCCAGTACTCTACCACTGTAACCCCATGACAACCTCCCTCATCCTCTAAGTCATCCATAGCAGTAGTAGATGGTGCGCTCAAAATAGGTAACTTGGTAAGAGTTTAATAAAGAGCAAATTTATAAAGACGAGGCAGGATTTAAGAAAAGTACTCCAGGGCTAACAACACCTGGGAGCTGATACCACTCCTAGGCATCAAAAAGAGTGGTTACTCAATCTGGAGAGAGCAGCTGTAAAAGAGCGCTTCCTGGCAGGAACCGGCCATTAGTAGAGAGATACAGCCACTCTGTGGGATGTAGGGATGGGGGTGGAGGAATAAATCACTCAAACTCACCCTCCTCCCACCGTCTCTTATCTCCTCTGTATTATTTCGTTAGCACCTCTATAAGAAAGTACCACAGCTTGGTGGTTTAAAAAACAAATATTTTTTTGTCTCATAGTTCCGGAGACTAGAAGTTCAAGGTGTCAGTGAGCAGAATTAGTTCCTTCTGAAACCTGTGAGGAAGAATCTGTTCCATGCTTTTCCCCTAATTTCTGGTATTTTCCTAGAAATCTTCATTGTTCCTTAGCTTATAAAATCTCCCTGGGGTATTCTTCACACTGCATTCTCCCTGAATCTGTGTCCATATTTCCCATCTTATATGGACACCGGCCATATTAGATTATGGTCCAGTGACTTCATCTTGACATATTACATCTGCAGTGACCCTGTTTCCCAACACAGTCACACTTGGAAGTTCTGGGGTTAGGAATTCAACATATGCATGAGGGACACAATTCAACCCATGATACCTCTCATTCCTTATGTCCTGACCACTTTTACTTCCTAAATTCCATCTCCTCTTCTCCATCTTCACTGAGCTATTACTGCAGCCTTCTAATATCTCTGCCTTAAATCTAACCTGTATGTTGCTTCACCTCACCTTACTTCACCTTGATTCTTCAGAATCTAACTTTTTCTTTTCCATTATTTCTCTACATGACGATTAAAAGTGTTAATACAATGAAGCCAAGCACACAGTAAATACTCACTGCTTATTGAGCTATTCTTACAATTATCCCAAATGGGCTGTCTTACCACCTGAAAATAACCTATATTTTATTCCTGCCATGCCTTTTGTTTTACTAAATTCAAGTCACGTGAACTCCCACTGCTGGTGGGAGTTTCTCCCATCTAACCAGTTCCTTGTTCTCTGTCTCTAAAGCCTTATTTTTGTTCTGTCCAACCCAAGTAAAAGTGATCTTTCTTAGGCTGGAAAAGTGTACTGTACTTTCTCTCCATTTCTTCCTAGGAAAGGTACACAGTTTCCTTGTTCTATCAGCTGGCCCTGGCCTTGTCCCTTTCATCTTCCCTGTTCTTTTGTCTTCACCTTCAAGCATGCACAGGCCTCTAGGACCTGGTGTTTCCTCAAGCTCTAAACATTATCTTTCTCACTCCTACACAAGTGGCCTCTGCTTGCTCCCCACTCTTCTTCCTGAACCTCTTTCAAATGGAACCCGAGCACCCACTCTCTGGTCCTAATCTTTCCAAGATCACTGATGATTTCTCAGTGGCCACACATTACCTTTTCTGTCATCATTCTGCTTGACCACTTTGCATTACATTATAACTCACCCCACATGTCAATATAACCTCCACTGGCTTCTTTCATTCCTCTATTTTACAATCCACAAAATCCCTGCAGCTTATTTATTCTGTCCCTTTCTTCTACAGTTACCCTTACTCCAAAAATTGCAAATTTCTAGTCATACCCTCAGAGACAGTTTTGTAAGGCCCTTCCCTATATGGAAACCCTCACTGGTGCCACCATGCCTGGCAAGTAAAATTCAAATTCCTTAGTTTAACATTTAAGGTCCTTACCAGCTTGACTCTAGACTGTCTTTTCCTTGTTATCTGGGCTTCAGTGGCTCCAACCTCAAAGTGTCCAACCCCAGGACACTCCTTGTTTTCTAAAGTGATTGGAAATAGAGAACCTGACTGTTTCAAAGTTAAAAATAACAATATGAAGTTTGGACTATAAGACCCAGATTTTTCTGTCATCATCAGGGTTGATTGTAGCCTAACGACTGAAAATGTGATTTTTGCCGGCCTTTCTCTAATACAATCTACTGGGTAGTTACGAGTGCAGGGGTTAGACAGTTTGGCACCATTGCTTACTATTACTGGCTTTGAGCACATTTCTAACCCAAGACTGGCTCTTTCTGGCCCCTGTTTCCCTTTCAATAAAAAGGGATTAGAGTACCTCAGGTGCCTTAGGGAGTAGGAGTAAACTCAATGTGTGGCAACTACTTAAACAGTAGTTAGCAGATGGCCAATAAATGGCACCCGCTATTATTTTTATGATTTCAGTTTCACCTCTAAGATTATTCAAACAGTTCATCTAGGTCATTAGTAAAGCACTGAACTGAGTTGGAATCAGAATAGGATCCCCCACCAATTGATGTGACCTGGGTCAAATCACTTCCCCTGCCTTCTGTTTCTTCATCTATAAATATGGGTATTTTGCCAACGTGAGTAGGGTGCACGCACAGACTAGACTCTGGCTCCGATTCCCAATATCTCCGACCTCCCCTGGAGGGAAGCCACAGTGGATTCCACAGGACAGCCCAATTACATCTTTCAAATAGGCAGGTCTGAATCATGATCTTTTCTCTTAAGGAATTCACGCCTCTTTCATCTTCCCCTAAACATATGTGCTACCTTCTTCCAAGCAGTATTCTTTTTTTTTTTAATTTTTCCCTTTAATTTATATATATTTGACATCAATTGTAATCCCCATGTATTCCCCATCACCATATCACCAGTGCACCATCACCTCAGCCCCCGTGCTCCCATCTTCCCTCAACCCTCCCCTCCCCCCTCCCCACCAAGTGTCCCCAATTTGTCCTTGTCTTTTCATTTTTGGTTTTTGTATCTTTATTGTTATTAGTAGTAGTATTATTATTGTTCTTATTCCTTTCCTTGATCCTTATTTGGTTCCCTTATATTCCTCCTAGGGGAGGAACTGTTACAGGGCAACCTTAATATAAAATGGGTTTGTTTGACTGGGTCCTCACCCGCGCGCTCGAACTGCACTTATAATGTGCCCCAACTGCAGGCACACACAACAAAGGTTAATAAAGGGTTTTATTTACAAGGGAAGGAGAAATAGCGTAGTGAATAACACAAGGGGAAGAGAGGG
>JAGFMF010012100.1:2317570-2453074 GCA_019455555.1 Galemys pyrenaicus | reverse complement strand
GCTGAGAGCTGACTCCCAAGGAAAAAGGACCCCCCAAGGCCCACGTGTCTGCTTTTATATTCAGCCTGGCTGCTCAACTCCACCCTTAGGTCCCAGTGATCCGCTCTTTGATAATGACTTTATGGGATTTGTAGTTTTTGGATCTTGTAGGTCTGGAATGGGGGTCGAAGTCCATAACCTATTTGTATAATCCATTCAGGAGGGTCTTTCCCCCTAACAGAACCATCTGGTATTTTTCTTTTGCCTTCTGACTTCTTCACTGAGCATAATCCCTTCAGTTCCATCCATGTTCCTATGAATGTGTCTAGTTTTTCTTTTTTGATTGCTGAGTCGTATTCCATCGTGTATATGTACCACAGCTTCCCGATCCACTCATCTGTTTTTGGGCATGTAGGTTGTTTCCAGGTTTTACCTACTGTAAAGAGTGCTGCTATAAACATAGGGGTGCAGGTATTCTTTTGAAGCAGTTTGTGTCTTTTGGGTATATTCCTAAGCGTGGGATTGCTGGATCATATGGAAGTTCCATTCTTAGAAGATTGAGGAACCGCCATACTCAAGCAGCATTCTTACTGGCACTAAGCAAACAGTGTTAGGGGGAAAGACCCTCCTGAATGGATTATACAAATAGGTTATGGACTTCGACCCCCATTCCAGACCTACAAGATCCAAAAACTACAAATCCCATAAGGTCATTATCAAAGAGCAGATCACTGGGACCTGAGGGTGGAGTTGAGCAGCCAGGCTGAATATAAGGCAGACACGTGGGCCTTGGGGGGTCGCTTTTTCCTTGGGAGTCAGCTCTCAGCGCACCGTTGGGTTCCAGCTCCAAGGAACTAGTAGAATATTTACGGATCTGTATCCCTCTCTTCCCCGTGTGTTATTCACTACGCTATTTCTCCTTCCCTTGTAAATAAAACCCTTTATTAACCTTTGTTGTGTGTGCCTGCAGTTGGGGCATTATAAGTGCAGTTCGAGCGCGCGGGTGAGGACCCAGTCAGGCAAACCCATTTTATAGTAGGGTTGCCCTGGAACAACAGGACATATATTCTAACCAGGTCTGGCCTTCTTTTTCTCCCAAACCTTCTCAACTCCTTCTCTATCCCTTCCCTGCCCACTGGCTGTTTGCAGCTTTTCCCTGCTCCGAAAAGCACACTCTGCCGACCTCTGTATTTATGTATCATAAATACGACCCACGCTCAGACTTAAGAGGAGCGGGTGAGGGGAAGCTGAGGAATGAATGGAAGCGTCTCCGGAATGCGGAGGCCTCGGAGGCTGGGTCCCCCGACAAGCCCGGGCACGCCCCTTAGGTTTCCAGACGCTGGTTCCCAGGGACCGGCCCTACGCCTTTCTCTCGGATTCTTCAAATCACGCTCCACAGCCTGATTCTCGTGAGATCTGTGACTTAACCCGGAAGACCCGCCCCCCCCCGGGCCGTGGAGGCCAATGGGCGAAGGCAACGGTTGAGACGGTTGGGTTTTGAAGGAGCCAATGACTGCTCGAAGCGGAGAGTTTAAGACGGAGTGGGTCGACAGTCGTAAGGGCCGTCTGGAATTGGAACCTGCGTGAGCGGACGGTGAGACTGCTGGCGTTAGCCGAGGAGGGGCCGCGGCCGGCGCGCCCTTCGTCCCAGAGCACGGTCGCTACTTCTTCGAGGACTCGGCAGGCTTCCCTTCCAAGGACCCTCCCCTCCAGACGCCCCCATGGCGCAGTTCGTGTTCGAGAGTGACCTGCACTCTCTGCTTCAGCTGGACGCACCCATCCCCAACGCACCGCCTGCTCGCTGGCAGCGCAAAGCTAAGGATGCGGCGGGGCCCGCCCCCTCACCCATGCGGGCTGCCAACCGATCCCACAGTGCCGGCAGGACCCCGGGGCGAACTCCTGGTTTGTAGAGTGCGGCGGGACGCGGGGAGGGAGAGAGAACGGCTGGGAGCAGTCTTCGTGCCTCCCCGGAGCCTGGTCACACTGGCTTCCCTCTCCCCGACCCAGGTAAATCCAGCTCTAAGATTCAGACCACTCCCAGCAAGCCCGGCGGTGACCGCTACATCCCCCATCGCAGTGCTTCCCAGATGGAGGTGGCCAGCTTCCTCCTGAGCAAGGAGAACCAGCCAGAAAACAGCCAGACGCCCACCAAAAAGGTATGTGTCTCAGAGGGCTTAGGATAGAGGACTTGCCAGTGTGTTTTGAGTAATGCATTCCACCTCCTCTTTTATGTGCCAGGAACACCAGAAAGCCTGGGCTTTGAACTTAAACGGTTTCGATGTGGAGGAAGCCAAGATCCTTCGGCTCAGTGGAAAACCACAGAATGCCCCAGAGGGTAAGAACTCTTGGGAGTTGTCAGCTCCTCCTCAGGGATAAGGAGGAGAGGCTCTTGTGTTCCTCCTCCTAAAGACTGAGGAGGGGAAGTGCTTATCCAACTTTCCAGGTTAGGGCCTGGGCAGGGGCAGGTGACCTGTCCAGTACTCTGGAGTGTCTAAGCCCACTCTGTTGCCACAGGTTACCAGAACAGACTGAAAGTACTCTATAGCCAAAAGGCCACACCTGGCTCCAGCCGGAAGACCTGCCGTTACATTCCTTCCCTGCCAGACCGCATCCTGGATGCCCCTGAAATCCGGAATGACTACTGTAAGTGCAGCCTTCTTTTTGCCCAGTGACTGGAGAAAGAGCCTGAGGACGAGCAAACAAGTAAAAGCATACTCTTCCCTCTCTACCTCTGGCAGACCTGAATCTTGTAGATTGGAGCTCTGGAAACGTCCTGGCCGTGGCGTTGGACAACAGTGTGTACTTGTGGAGTGCTAGCTCTGGAGACATCCTGCAGCTGCTCCAAATGGAACAGCCTGGGGAGTATGTATCGTCTGTAGCCTGGATCAAAGAAGGCAACTACCTGGCTGTGGGTACCAGCAGTGCTGAAGTGCAGGTGAGACTTTGTTCCTGTGCTGCAGCTCTATTGCCTCCCAGACCCAAGGGGGTTACCCAGCAGAAGGACGTTAATTCTGAGTCCCAATCTCTGATCTCTAGCTGTGGGATGTACAACAGCAGAAACGGCTTCGAAACATGACCAGTCACTCTGCCCGAGTAGGCTCCCTATGTTGGAATAGCTATATTCTGTCCAGGTTAGTGGTTCTTGCTCATCTATGACAAAATCAGTTTATGATTTTTGTCTACTCTCCCTCAACTGTATACCTCTAAACTAAAGCATCACTGACCTCCTGATTGCGTCGACACTGGCACAGACCGTGATTCCCTTCTTTTCCACAGTGGCTCACGCTCTGGCCATATCCACCACCATGATGTTCGTGTAGCAGAACACCACGTGGCCACACTGTGTGGCCACAGCCAGGAAGTATGTGGACTGCGCTGGGCCCCAGATGGACGACATTTGGCCAGTGGTGGCAATGATAATTTGGTCAATGTGTGGCCCAGTGCTCCTGGAGAAGGTGGCTGGGTTCCCCTACAGACATTCACCCAGCATCAAGGGGCTGTCAAGGTGAGTGGGGCTGGGCTGGAGCCTTTGCAGCCCTCAGCTAGAACCTGGGGACTGTTAAAGGGAGATGGGATGGTGGGACTGAACTGGGTTAATCTGTGAACACTGCAGATCTTTTTCTCATTCTGATTTTAATCTGACTTCACCTCTATCCCATCTAGGCCGTAGCTTGGTGTCCGTGGCAGTCCAATGTCCTTGCAACCGGAGGGGGCACCAGTGATCGACACATTCGCATCTGGAATGTCTGCTCTGGGGCTTGTCTGAATGCTGTGGATGCCCATTCCCAGGTAGTCTTATTCCAGCTTCCACTTGCAGATGTGTTCTTACTCCCTATTATATATGCTGCCTGAGAAGCTATGTCCCTTTCAATGACTTTGCCAAGTCAATATCCTGATGATTCCCAAACTTCTAACTCAGACCCATTGTTCCAACAGTCTGTGACTTATCTCTAATCCTATGTCCTATAGGGACACCCCAATGTGTCCCAAATTAAATGTGTCACTTCCCCTTGTCTCCTTGAAATGTTTTCCTCTTCCTCTTATATTGCTTGAGAGAGCCAGAAGCTACTCAGAAATCTGAAAACCTAGAATCTCATCCTCCTCTTCTACTCATCAAGACTGGTCATTTTTATCTCAGAATATCTGTCCCCTCAGCCTCACCCCTCTTCTCAGCCGAAGCCTACTGTACTGGTCTCCCAGTGGTCTCATCTCTTTGAATCTGTCATTTGTGTTGGTCTGGGTGGTCTCTTAGTGTTCGCCTCAAACCTGTATCAAACTCCCCATCACCTATAGCATATGACCTAAACCCACTAGAATGATCCTTGAGGCCCTTCCTTGCTGGTACATCTCCCTGCATCCACACCAGCTTCCCTTCCCACACATCCAGTCTTTAGAGAGGGCTGTGGAGCCAGAGCTCAAATTCAGGCTCTGTCACCTACTGACTTAACTTGCATGTGACCTTAGGCAACTTGCTGAGCTGCTTCTGCTTTTGATTCTGAATCTTCAAAAATGGAGAGCAGGGGTCCTCCCTTCTGGCCTGCGGGTTAAGGCTCATTGTTTCCACTTAAACAGCCTTGAGTTCAATCCCTCTGTGTAGCTGACCCACGTGGTACAGCAGACCCCTCCTGTTTCACCCGCTGTTCCCATCAGTCTATTTCAGTGGATCTGCCTGCTCTGCTCCCCATTCTGTTTCTGGTGAATCCTCTCACCCCAGTTCTTCTAAGCAAAAATAAATAGTAATTTTAAAAATTAAAGTGAAGAGCAATTAATTGTAGTTCTCAGGGGGCTTTTGTAAGCACTACATCCTGTGAGTCTACTTTGTAGCACATGCCAGGGTGCCTAACATTAGAATGGTCTCAAATCTGATTTAGTAGCATTAGTTCTGTGTCATTCTCATGCTAACCTCTCTCCATAGGTGTGTTCCATCCTTTGGTCTCCCCATTACAAGGAGCTCATATCAGGTCATGGCTTTGCCCAGAACCAGCTGGTTATTTGGAAGTACCCGACTATGGCCAAGGTGGCTGAGCTCAAAGGTAAGTGCTAAGTGAAATGGACACAAAAGACTACATAATGCATGACTATATGAGATGTCCCAGACAAGGCAGATGCAGAGAAATAAAACAATTAATAGGTTGCCAGGGGCTTAAGGGAAGAGGACAGAGGAGTGACTTTATGAGGTGATGAAAATGTTCTGTAATTAGACAGCTGTGATGGATGTACAACTTTGTGAGTATGCTAAAAAGCAACGACTTGTATGCTTTAAAAACCTCAATAAGCTGTTCTAAAAAACAAAACCCAAAAAAGGTAGGTGGTCCTAAGAACTGGAAGGTAGCAGTGTGTTTGCATTCATCTGTGCTGCTCCCGCTTTTTCCTCCTCATACCCCAGGTCACACAGCCCGGGTCCTGAGTCTGACCATGAGTCCAGATGGGGCCACAGTGGCATCAGCTGCAGCAGATGAGACCCTGCGGCTATGGCACTGCTTTGAGTTGGACCCTGCACGCCGGCGGGAGCGAGAGAAGGCCAGTGCAACCAAGAGCAGCCTCATCCACCAAGGCATCCGCTGAGGACCAACTCCACACCTTCAGTATTTTTTGTTTTTTTATTTTTCTAATAAAGTCACATTTTCTTGCATGATCTTGGTGTCAGCAGCCTTCCCAGAGTCCTCTCTACTGTGATCAGAGAGCTAGGCATGTGTGCTCCGGGAACTGTGAACATCCCCCTGCTTGTAGACAAAGCTAGCAGCTTTGTATACCCCACCTCCTCTGTTGACATACGTACACACAGCCTCAGTCATTTCTTCTGTCACTTTTAATGAAGACAAAAGTGAGTGAGCAGCCTCCACGGCTGTATTCCCAGGCCCCCCACCTACCCTGTCCTTTGGCCAAGAAGCTCCTGCTTCAGTGTGGGGTGGAGGAGGGAGTCTGAGTCCACAGTGACAGATTATTGCTGACCTCTTCAGTGTGAGGAAAAAGGCCACCAGACTCTGGTGGGGGCCAGCCCTGAGTGCTCCTCTCCCAAGTTTAAGGCAGGGAGGGGGGAGTAGTGTCCAGCCCTTTCAGCCCCCAGACCGAGTGGCAAAGGGTGTTGAGGCCACGTCCCTGGGGCTGACCGGGGGAAGTGGGTGAGGAACGGAAGCAGTGGTCCCTGTGTACCAGCTGTGGGGAGGGGCAGGCCTGTCCCCTGCTCAGTCCTGACCACATAAGCCCTGGTCGCAGGTGTAGGTGGAGAGGACGCTGACAGATGCTGCCCAAGGTGCAGTCCTGAGGCACTTAGGTGGGCGCCTAGCTAAGCCATGATACTCAGTTGGCCTTGACCTTGGCAGTACCTGGTGCTCCATTTTGCTGAAGTGCACGGGGCAGCCGCTTGCCTTTGGTGTAAGAATGATACCAGAAATTGGAGAAGAGCACAAAGAAGATGGTGCCGTACATCCAGATGAGGTGGATGATGACTGGATACTGGTAGTTACAGCTGGGCAAGAAGTAGTACTGGGAGATGTGCAGGGACACCAGGACAAACTGGATCTAGGAGAGAGAAAGGAAGGGTCAGAGGGAATAGTGTGGAGGGAGTGGAGGAAGATACTGAAGGTTGAGTGGGAGGGGTGGGGTCAAAGTTGAGGTGTAGGTTGCATACAGGTCTGATCCAGACTAGAAATGTTGGGGGGGGTGGGGTGGTGACAGGTCAGGCCCAGGTTTCTCACCAGTTGGATGGCTGTCATGTGTTTTTTCCACCAAAGGTAGGGCTGAGCCATGGGGCCAAGGGCAGACAATCCATAGTACAGGTACATAATGACGTGCACAGAGGAGTTGATCATGGCATGGAAAGAGCCCATTCCCCCTGTGAGTGGACAGTGAACAGGGTTGGGCAAGTTGAATCTCTGGTCCCCAGTGCTACCCTCCTAAATCTAGTGGCCTTTACCACTCACCTGGGGCAATTTTTACTCCCCACCACCAGCTCCAAGGCAGCACTGAGTGGTGAAAAACATGTAGAAAGGTCACCTGTCCGTCTTTTTTCCGGAGAATAAAGATCACCTGAGAAATGGGAAAAGGGAGTTCAGAGCTAGGGTCTCTCTCTTCTGCCAACTTCTCACATCTAATAATTACTCACCGTGTCCATTAGCTCAATGAACTTGGAGAAGAGGAAGAGCCAGGCCACTCGAACCATCTGCAAGAAGTCAGGGCAGACTCAGAAACCCTCACCCCCAACTACTTACTCCCAGTGCCACCCTAAACTGGACCATGAGCACACCCCCAAACTGCTCCCATCCCTGGCGGCTTATGACCCCTTCCTCCGGCCCCCTCCCCACTTACTCTCAGTGCCTCTGGGCTGTTGGAATAGTCCACAGGGTCGCAGCGCCAGGTATAGGTACTCAGCCAGCCAGACATCAGGAACTAGGAAGGTGTGGATTAGACCACCAGAGTTCCCTCTCTCCCCCCAGTCCCTCCCCTCCTTTAGCTGAAGAAGTGAATCTCAGCCTCCCCAGAAAGGAGATGTATGTGCTGGTTCTGGGGCAAGAATTAAAGCTAGGCATCCAGAGGCCCACCTCATAGACAATGTAGAGGGAGAGTGCCACCAGTGAGAAGTTGTAGACAATCATGAAGCCGCGGAGCTGGAAGGGCTTCCGATTGGCCATGATTCGAGGCCCAAGGGAGAGAACGAAGTACACGTAGGTCAGGAGGATGGAGGTCATTAGCAAGGGAGACCCCATCAGAGGGTAGCCCTGGATCCGGGGATCTGTGAATAAGGGTCAGAGGAATCAGAAAGGGTCACCGGGTCCAGATATACAGACAGACGTGAGGTCACTAAGGGTGATGCAGTTCCTATGGACACTCCACTAGGAGATAATTCTAGATCCGGATCCCAGGCTAGGAGGGGGAAAGGGCAGATGAACAGCATCTTACCTGCATGCTTCATCATCTCCTGGTACAAGTTCACAACAGCCTCCATCCTGGCTAAGGACTCTGGGGACATATGAAGAGTGGGTGTCAGACAGCACCCACCCACCCCCCACCCTTGACCCACAGACAAGACACAGACCAGATGAGAACTCACAAGCCTCAAACAGAGGAAGGAACTGCTGGGGAGCAGGGGTAGGAGGAGGCAGTTTGGCAGCGGGCATCTGCTTCCCGAACATCCTGCCTGCCTGGAAAAGGCTGATCCGCCCTTCCTCTCCACACCTTACTCTCCCTCTCACTCTCTGCCCCTCTCCAGAGATCTGTACTTCTGAACCTTCCTGCCCCTCTTCCTCAAGAAATCTCTTAAGTCCTGCTCTCTTTCCAATCTTCCCTCTCACCAACAGTGAACTCATCTCAGAATGAACTGCCTCTCCCTTCCTCACCAGTCACTCACCTCTCCAGTTCTGGGTCTTTTTTCTCTCCAGGGAACCTCCCCTTCCACCTCCTTTCTCCAGCCTGCTTGTCCCTTACTTGTCCCCTTTTTGGATGCTCATCTCCTGGGACTTCCTCCAGCCCCCTGGAAACTCTCAACTCCCAGTCCCACCTGTCCCAGCCGGGAACCTTACCCACCCAAGATTTCTCCTCTTTCCTGCCGAGATACTCACTAGGGCTCGCCTCTGCCTTCCCGGGCTCTCACCTCAGCCTCTTTCCTCTCCCGATCTCCTCTAGTCTTTCCTGTGCAGGAGCCAGGCCCTTTGAGACTCTGGCCTGGTGGCTCCACCTGTCTGACTAGATCTGGCAGCAACCCCGCCCTCTGCCCGCCCCCGCTGAGCTGTGCATGGGGTGGAGGGTGGGTCCAGGCCACAGGTCAGTGCCTGGAGGAGCAGGACCCACCAGGATTGAGAAAGTCAAGTAAAGCCAAGGACTCAACAGCCACCCACCCAGGACCCGTCGGAAGAGCTAAGGCTCTAGGTCCTAAGCCAGAAACCTCTCAGGCTACAGTCCCAGCCCTAGCTGGGCCAAGAAAAGTGCTAAAAACCCATATCTAGAATCTTCTCTGAAACTAGACATCAGTGCTCAGTTTGCCCTACTTCAGAATGGGTAGAATTCCTTCCATCCCAGGGAGAGGCAGGAAAGCTAGCGGCATGTGAGGAGGCGGGGAGTGGGGGAGGTCTCAGGAATCTTCCCCTCCCTGAGGGAGGGGTCCTAATGAGAGGAGCCCTCTCCCCCTCAGAGGCTGAAGGAATGCCGGGGGAGGGCTCACAGGGTCACAAAAACCGGGAAGAGCCTGGAACTCTAGATAGTCCCAGAACAACAAGGCATTTCCCAAACAGCCAGGGCAGCAGATGCTCCGAGAGCTTCCTGCACCCCAGACTGCCCAGTTCCCCCTATCAGAGAACACCTGCACAGGTACTGCAAGGAACACACCTTCTGACACATCTATCAGAGGTAGCACAGCAGCTCACACACCCTCACGGGGCACACACCTCGCAGATTCTCCGCCCAAGCATCAGACCACAGTGCTTCAGACCCACAAACATCCCGGTTCCCCCCCAACCCCCGCCTCTGGGATCAGGGCCCAAGTCCTCCCAAAACACACTCTCAAAGCTCTCCCCACCACCATAACAAACTTACCCAAAGGCTAGTACTCAGGTAGACACAGCACCCACAAAACTGCTGGCAACACCTGCCCTCCTCTGACATGCCACTCCAACACGCCTGCGTGAACTTTGACATACTCAGACCTGCCCCTAACTACAGTCACACTGACAAACACACCACAAGTACTCACACACCCACCTTCACTGGCCTCACGCTACCAGGTGCAAGTGCTCACACAATCCGGCCGCCTGCAGGTTTACTCACACATTCAGGGATCACACATAAATGTCACCTACATAAACTCATAAAATTCACTTAGGGGTGCATGAACCATGCGGTGTGTGCAGACACACCTTTCAACAGAGCTCCTTTCACAGGTGACAACCATCATTCATTCATTCATTCATTCATTCACCATCAGATTCTTGCCCCATGCTGTACCCTAACATGCAGCTCTTTCCTGTCCCATGTGAGTTTGCCAGCTTGTTATCTCTCCTTCCCCCACCCCCCCATCCATTCCTGCCCCTACTTCATCCCTCTCCCAACACACACTCACATCTCCCCAGGATGTCAGTAGTGGTTTAGAGTTTCTAGAAAGGACCTCTCCCCAAGTTTAGGAGAATCCGGGTGTGTTTCCAGTAGGGGAACTCACCCTGTCCCTTTTCCTTCCTTTAAGATGGATGGAAGAGAAAGTAAGCAAAGGACGGGGGAGGGGGAGAGAGGAAAAGAAGAGGGGAGGGAGGACCTGGAGGTGGTGGGAACAGGCTTAGGTTTAAGCAAATGGGGGCCGGGAACGGGAAGGAGGTTGCTGGGGAGGCCCAGCCCCAGAAAGCTCGGACCTCCCACCCACTCGCCCTAGGAACAGCCTCGCCCACAGCCTGGGCTGGGCAGGGCAGGGCAGCACTGGGCTGGGCCTCCAGGCTAGGGGCCCGACACGTGGAGAATCCTTGGAAGGGCCAGACTCACCAGCGGGGGGTCAGGCGGGCAGCAGTGGAGGGATCCGAAGGAGCAGGGCCAGAGAGAAATGCCAGGGCCAGCTTGCCTGCCACTTCCTCATCTGCTGGGCCGACTTTCTGTCACCCGAGGGGGAGGGGGCGGGCCGGCTGGGGGGCGCCTGCTGATTGGGCCGCTGCGGAGGCAGGAGGGGCCGTGCAGCCCCGGCTGCGCTCCACTCCGCGGGACCCGAGGGGCGGGCGCTGGGGCGGGCCGCCAGATGCCGGGGCAGGAAGCACGCCCAGCCCAGGCTCCCCACCCTTTCCTCGTATCGCTGCCCGCCTCTGGCCAGGCAAAGCGGCCTGGCCAGGGCTGCCGCTGGAGTTGTTCCCTGCCTCTCCCAGACTTGCAGCCCCGGAAAGACCAATACATGGACCCTCCTGTGGTGAATGCATCGTAGGACCAACACATCTGTTTGTAGCAGGCCCGATTTAGGACCCTGGGAAAAGTTGAGGACTCAGCCCTACCCTCAAAGACCTGCCTCTCTAAAGAGGGAGACCCCGAGGGGTGAGCAGGAGGGAGCCTATGTGTGCTCTGGGGCAGGAGGACTAGGGATTGCAGGGTGGTCTCAGCCAGAGGGAGCAACTGGATGGGGAATCCTTCTCTATGAGTCCATAAACTTGCATGAGCCCTAGCATTAGAAGGAGCCCAAGGATTCAGTGGAAGAGGTGGGAGAATACAAGTGGCCTGGGGCGAGAATAGTGAGTAAATCACTGGCTAAACTGGCCTTCAAGGTTTTGAAAGGGAAGAATGGGGAAGTGAAGTTGGCTGTGGCTGACTATTAGTTTTGGAGGCCAAATGGGGGCCATTTGATTTTATTTTGGAAGCTGAGGTGAAATAATGAAAATTTTTGAGGTGGCTGAAAGGTCACCCAATAAAAGTTCCTGCTGGTCAGAAACATGGCCTGGCTCTTTCTTTCTGTCTCCCCCCCTCCCCCACCCCCAGCTCTCTCGCCCAACCGCGCGGAAACCTCTTAGTGGCCACAGTCTGGTCTGGATCATCACATACTTATTGTCCACCTACTATGTACAGGTTGTGTTAAGTACTAGTGACACGTCAATGAAAAAGGAGGACCCTATCCTTGCAAGGGGTTTACTCTACAAGGGGATCACTTCACTCTTGCAGCCAGTGTGATGGGAATGTTGGAGGGAGACCAGGTGAGAGATAACAGCCTAATTTAAGGCTTGGAAACTAATTGGATTGCAGGTGAGGACTAGGTTTTAGCAAAATGAAATCTGACCCACAGCAGCTCCTGGAAGAGTGCCTTGCATAGGATGGTGTAAATGTGAACAGAATTGAGGAATTCAGAAGAGGCAGTGACTAGGGAGAATTGCTGAGTTCATAAATGGTGGGATGTAACTATATGGAAGTTTGGTCTTAGAGCTAAGATGTCAGGACCAAAGTACAGTTACAACAGAGCCCATTAGCACCTATCCTTGAAATAAAAAAATAATTCAACTATTCAACAGTTCAAAGGTCTTAGCATTGTACATACTAAGGCCCTACCTGATCAGTCTTCCATTCTACCTGTGTCAGTCCCCTGGGCCACATCCTGTGCTTTAATCATTCCCCAAGGATGTCATCAACTTTCATACCCTCTCAGCCCCACCCCTCCAAGCCTTGTTCCCTGGTTCAACTTAAGGTAGAGTCAGCTTTCCCAGACAGTAAAGTATTCCTTCCCCTTGCTCCCACATCATTCTGCAATGTAATTATCTGCATTCACCACCACCACCACCACCACCTCCACCGTATACTCCTCTCAGCAGGAGCCATATTTTAGTTGTCTCTGTATCTCTAATATCTGGCTCACTGTCAGGCTCACTGGACCCTCCATAATGTCTGTTGCGTGAAGGAGACAATGTGAGAATGGGAAGAGAAGTTGAGGGACCCAGAGTCAAGTAGGGAGGCATTCAAAAGCCTTTCTACTTCCTTGGGATATAGATTGAATCACTGCATCAATAAATATTTATTGAAAGCCAAATGTGTTACAGGTATACTTTAGTGGCTTTGGGGTCACACCTGACTCCAAAGGTCTGGGTTTCAATTTTCCAGTTTATGTGACTGTATGTGAGTCGCTGAACCTCTATAAAAAGGGAACAATAACAGTATCTACCTCATAGACGTTGTGAAGATGATGGAGATAACCTATATAAAGCATTTAGCATTCTTTCTGTCTCAACATTTTATAGACAAGGTGTGAAGCAACTAATAGATCAAGAAGGTATATATTTGTATGTAAGCCCATACGCACTTAACAATTTCTTAAATGTTCACTGTGTGCAAAGCACTGTTCTGAAAGCACTTGTTGAGTGAATGAGACAATGTGAAAATGGGCTAAGGTTTGGATTGTCTACTAGAGACAGGTGTCTATAGGTGATGTAACTGTGCCAGGCGTCAAACATAGTGATGATAGGGAACTTCAACTATTCATTTCTTCGCTTGTCCCAACACCGGTAATGACCGTAGCGAGCCCTCGATAAATGCTGAGACCACATGAATGAATGTGTCCAAAGACTCACTTCATTCAGTTCCTGGTCCTGGGAGCAAGTATCTTCAAACATCTACTATAGATCACTTAGCCCCAAGTCCTACCAAATAATGGCTCCATGGCCATAGGTTTCCTGCATAACATCCAAAGTCTCGTGGAGAAGACCAACACATAAATGAACAACTATTATGGTGCGTATTCCTAGAGATAAACCCAAAGGGTTGTGAACGCACTGAGGGAAGCTCCTTACCCAAGTGGGGGTTAGTACTTAAAGACTTTACAGAAATGACGCCTAAACTAAGCATGAAAGGACACTCTAGAAGGCAGGGAAAGGTACTCCAGACAGAGGGAAGCATGTGTATGAAGACAGAAGCAAGAAGTGTGGCAGGTTTGGGGTACTCTAGGTGGTTTGGGGAGTTCCTACTCAGAACACACAAGCAAAGGCAGGAGTCAACTTAGGAAGAGTCCTTTAAAACTCAGTAAGGAGTTTGGATTTTATTGGTTTTTTCAGCCCTAGTTAGCATGTTAGAATCACGAAGGTGAGATTTTAAAATACCGTGCCTGGGTGTCTCTATGTTGATTCTTATCAGTCAGATCTGTCTGATGGTTGTTTTTATTTTACTTTTTTTTTTGCATAGAACTGGGGTATAGGCCAGAGGTGCAGGTGTCTTCATCAGAGACAAAGTGGCGAACAGAACTGACAGATATACTGAAATACACTGCTGGTGAGAGCAGAGGGAGAGATAAGAGAGGTCTGCTACACCATATGTGGGTCAGCTCCCTGGCCGGGCATTGAACTCAGGCTGAAGCAGTAATAACGCTGAGACTTAACCCCTAGGCCACCGGGGAGGCCCCAATGGTTGTTTTAAATGGAAAGAGGCTTGAGTATGTTTATGTGCTATGCGGAAGAAAATGGATTCAGCACACATGTAGAAGGGTTAGCCTTTGGCCAAAGAGTGTGCTTCACACACTGAACTAAATAGAAAAAAAGAGGTCAAGTTTGTCAGCGGATTGGGAGTAATCACGCTGTTTGGGGTCTGCAGAAAATAGATGGAAGGCTTTGGAGGAAAGGGTATTCAGTGAAGGCATGAGGCACAAGCTGAGAAAGTACAGAAACTGATGGGGTCTAGAAGCTCAGTCTTCGATAAGGATGAAGGTCAGGTGTGGTGGGACAGAATGTGTAGTCCAGCAGTTAAAATTTCCTCTCTTTCATGGAACCTTCCTGACTAGTGGAAAGTAAGGTGACAAGTTCCTCTGGGTCCCACCCTGAGTTTCTGACTCATTCCTCACTTGTTCACTGCTCTCCAAAGTCCTTCATCCTCTTTCCCCAAGAGAAAAACCACTACTGATTTACTGTCTCCAAGGGTGCAGTCATAGAACCACAGACTGTATCAACTCTAGTGACTCTATTTCTGAGGCTTTATGTTTCAGCAAAAAAAAATTAAAATTAAAATTAAAGGCGTCAAAGAAGCAGAATGACAATGAAGACAAAAAATGGAAAGTGCTACGCCTGAATGAGTGAGCGAACAGGTTGAACAGTGGAGAGAACTGGCTAAAACAGGACTGAGAGGACAGCGTGAGGGACAACTGTGGTGGTCAGCTGAGATGGAAACAGTCCTCTGAAGGCGACATACGCTTCTCCCTTCCCCAACCCGTACAGGACAAAGGGCACTTCCTACACAGTCCCCACACAGAAGAGTTGGGGGAAGGCTGAGTCAGTGAGGACAGGGGAGATGAGGGTGAAGGGTTTGTGAGTTAATCATTCTGCATGTCCCTGGGATTTAGCCAGCTAGTTAGTGTCTTCCTCCTAAGGCTGGGACCTTGGCTAAAAGAGCAAGGGCTGGGAAGACATCTCCGGAGGAGCAGAAGAGAGTGCATGTAAACACTCGTCGTATTATCTGGAAGAGGAGAAAGGTAGCTTCTGAGTGTTGACTCCATGTCTGAAGCACCTGTGTACCCATCTAAGAAACTTGGACTTTATCCTGCAGAAAATGAAGAGTTGCTTAAAGGTTTAATTTTAACATATGCTCAGCTGAAGTTACCCTTTGAAGTTGGTGCTATAACCCCATCGTACACAGGTGGAAACTGAGGTTGTGGGAATGAAATACTTAAGATCGCAGGGTATTTAAGTATTCAGGTCAGGATTTGAACTTGTAGATAAAGTGCAGTGGAATTACTGCAGGTACTATAATGGAGTGGATGGAGAGATATTGTTTACAAATAGTCAAGTATACAGGGGGGTGGTAAAGACTTTCCAGGAATATGTGACACTGAACTGGAGGGATGAATGGCTCACTCGATGAATAAGGGGGTTGGAGCAGGAAAAAGAGGACAGACATTTCATGTAGAGGCAGGGCAGGTATAGCCATGGAGGTTGAGGCAGGACCTGACCCCTGGGGTTTCCTTATGGCTACGGCTGAGGAAATTCCTAGCTGGGAGGTAAGAACAATGGTGTTGCCATGAAAAATAAGGCGTGAAAGGAAGAGAGACATGCACTGGACTCTGGCTTGTGATTACAGAGTGACACACACCACCCAAGACCCAAGTCTAGTGAGCGCAGACATCACGCCGGCACAGAGAAAAGTCTGAGGGAGAAGGGCTCCCTTTAGAACAGAATGTGGGCAAACTATAGAACTGAGTCGAGCTGATGTAGACAGGGAAGAGGAATCATTTAGAAAGGGTGAAAAAGAACATTTCAGGTAAGGGACCAGATTGTCCGTTTGGTCTCAAATGAAAAGGACACAATTTAAGAGACTAAACTGAGCTTAAATCAGAGTATAGTGACAACTGAGTGGGAGACAGAAAATCATAAAACGAGATTTATAGATGACATCACATTTACCAGGCGATCCAGTGTGAAAATGTCCTGGTGTCTGGTTCACACTGGGTGAGGATGAAATGTGCAGAGGCCGGGGCAGTGAGCAGACAAGCCGCAGAAGGAGAGGTTATGTCCTCACGGAGGGGCTGGTCAATCATTGATTTAAACAGTAGTTACTGAGAGCAGATTTCTAGACACTACTCTGAGGATGGCTAATATTTATTGAGTTGCTGTTGTCAGTCATTATTCTAAGCACTCTGTATGTATTAATCCAAACCTTGAGCAACCCTATAAAGTAGCCACTATTAGCATCATCTCTAAGGCTAGACACTGAGGCGCAGGGAGGTAAATTAACTCAAGGTCACACAGCTAGTAAGTGGCACAGCTAGGATTTGAACACAGGCATTCTGGCACTAGAACCTGCTTTTTTTTTTTTTTTAAGATTTATTTATTTATGCATACAAGTACTGGGGCACAGGCCAGAGGTGTGGGGGGTGAGAGGATTCACCACAGATGGAGCAGGGAGCAGAACAGGCAGATCAACGGAAGTACACTGCTGAGGGGAGCAGTGGGAGAGGCAGGAGAGGTCTGCCTTTGCCATGTGGGTCCCCTCCCTGGCCGGCAGCGGGGATCTATCTCATGCTGCAGTGGCTGCGGTTTGCTTCATAGTGTGTTGCTTAACCCACTGCGCCACCAGGGAGGCCCAGAACCTGCTTTTTTAACCAAAAATGCTACACTGGACTATTTCCAAAGTTAACGAAACCACATCAGTGCTAGTAACAGCAGCAGCTACCACCTGTAGTGTATGTTGGACCAGATGCTATGTACTATACTTGTATACGAGACATACACATTTCTTACCGACAGACCACTAAATTCTCAAGTGGAAGAGTGAGAATTCAAATGCTGACACGTCAGGGTGCTTGTATTTGGGAGACAATAAAGGGCAGCAGGAGCTAGAATAAATTTGTACAAGCTTTAAATGTGGAACATCAGAGAAGAAGTAACTAGCTTTACCTAATGGCATGGGGTTGTAGACTGGATTGTTGGAAAGCTTCACAGAGTGACTTGCAAACTAATATTGAAATATTGCATATTATTATAGTTAATGGGACAGTGTTCCATGCAAAAGGAACAGTGGAAATAAAGGCTAGAAAGAGTCTGTTACACTCAGTAGTGTCCAACAGTGTCTATGGCCTGGGAAGAGAGTGGGTGGCAGGACAATACTGAAAATTTGTCAGAAGTCAGGGGGCTAGATCACACAGAATCTTACTTGTCTTCCCAGGAAATCGGAGTCATTTTTCAAATTTTTCCAATGAAGTAGAAGTAAAGGAAAAGAAAAAAAAAAAACTAAATAATTATCCCCCCAGGAATCTAGCAGCTAAGTCTGCATCCCTTCAGACTAGTAGGAATTCTCTAGTCTATTTTCTCTTAATAATGCATTCTAAGATTAATTTACTTACGTCTTCAGTCTGCCTGGGATACCGCCTCTACCAAACTGCCAAGTATGTGGGCCCCAGTTTGAGAAACTTGGGAAAAGAACTAGCAAAAGGAATTTAGTCAGGAGAGTAAAGTGATCAAAGGTGCAATTTAGAAATACGTGGCACCAAGGAAGTACAGTACATATAGCTTGCCTAGGGGAGAGCGGGAAGATGATTTCTCTCAATAAATACATCAATCTCTGTGGTATTTCACCATCTCTTTAGTGAGTTTGCATTAGAGAATAAAGCCAGAAATTAATTAGAGAAAAATATCTAGAGGGATGTGGAATGTTAAGTTGCAGGTGACCAAGAGGGAACTTTAGGAGCCCTTTATAGGGGGTTGAGGGATTTGGAAGCTCACGTAGGAAAACTGGGGATTACTTTATATAACACAGGTATATAATGAGAAAAATGAAAAACTACTGGAATAAATGTACTTGAGAATCTCTGCCAGAGATTGTAGAACTAGGAAGAACAGGAATCACTCAGGTGAGAAAACTAAGGCCCAGGGAAGTTAGGTGCCTTATCCAGGCTGCACCTGGGGAAGATGCTAAATAGTAGGTGACATCCTGAGATCACAGGAGAGCCAGTGACACCCAGAGCTCAAGAACAAATGAGAAAGGGAAAGGGGAAAAGAGAGAATGGTTGTCCTATGGGATAACACCTGTTGAAGGGTGCTTTGTTACAACAGGATGGCTGGAGAATCTGCCTTCAGTTCCAATTAGGAAGTCCCATCAGCAGGGTGGCAGATCTTTTCCAAGTGTTAGCCCCTGTCATTCAAGGCTATCAGGCCAGAGTCATATTGAACTTCCATAATTGGACATAGTAAACTCTCAAATCTGAACTGAAAAGGGACTACAGGCCGTGGCCCTATTCCTGGCCCACTCCTAAATTTCAGTAGGCCATGCCCACAAATCTGGAGCAGATGGAATAAAATGCACAGCCCCTAATAGTTTCTCTGGAAAGAAATCAGGAGTTGACCCAGGGTGGGCGTTTGGAAAGATTCAGCCTCCGTCCTGCCTGGTGCTGGGATCAGCTCACACGGCTCCTGTGTCCACAGGGTACAGAGAATACATTGTCCATAAGGAGGATTATTCTGTACAAGAAGCTTACACAAAGGGAGAGGTTGTTTCCAGCTGCCTGGGGGAGGTGAGGAGGGGGTGTGAAAAGGAACCAGCCTTGCACTAGGGCATTCCTGCAGAGCTCAGTTTCTTCCCTTCAGCAGTAGGATGGGGATGGAATATACCCACTCCAGCTCAGTTCTAATGCCAGGACCCAGTATGCAGTTGGACAGAACACTCAGCTACCTCTTTTTATCTTAGTTGTTTCTCAAGGAAGTATAAGATGCAGTGAGCCAGCTAGGTAGGGTGGCTCGTCAGAGGAAAAGAGACATCAGAGGAAAAAGAGAATAGGGTGACCGGGGCAGTGAGTAAAAGGGCAGCGAGTAAAAGGGAAGTTCAACAATGACTGAATCCCAACCTCAGGGTAGAGTTGGAGGAGGGTGTCAAAGCTGACAGTAATTCATGAAGCTTCCATCTGCATGAACTCTTGTGCTGTGGTAAGATCTCAAGGTTGACGGTAGCTGCTTCTTTCTCCAACCTAGACATAAACTTGATAGACAAGGGTCTAATTTCATTCTCTGGGGGCCTCAAAAGTAGGGGATAGCACAGTGCCCAGGAAAACACAGAGCAGTGAGAAATCGAGGAAACTACCAGAGTGGAACAAGAAAGCCATCTTTTGCAAATCCTATGAGCAAGCAGGTCATGTCCTCTTCTTCAAAGCACACACCATAGACTTCCCCTCCTGAGGGAATACGTGTGCTAGTGGTGGAGAGGCTCTCCACTGAGGCCTTCACAGGGTTGGATGAGTCCCAATGTCAGCTATGCTTCCTGGGATCTTGTACTCCAGAGCTGTGGCGGGTGGAGTGTGGCAGTGAGAGCACATGCTTCCAGAATGAAAAATATGGAGATGTGTGTGCCTCCCAATGTAAGGAACTTTTTTAGTCAAGGGCACAGATGTAGGTGAGGTCCTGTTGGGGCAAGAGGACCTTTCAAGTAATATGGCGGGGATGAAATGAGTATTAGCCTACAACAAACAGGATGTTGGGGTTGGCACCTTTCAATAGGAGGCAACCTTCTGGCAGAATAAAGGTCGGCAGTCACCAAAAGATGCTCCAGGGGATTTAGAGAAGCAGAGCTTGAACTCTATTCACATGACAGTTAGCTCAGACATTCAGTGGGAAGAGGTAAAGACAAGGAACACGTGAGTGGCCTGACAAAACAAGGCGGTACTGCTCGAGTGAGGGGGGAAAGGTGAGGCATTTCCTCAGAACTGATGGCAGGTCTCCCCGTGTTGTCATGTGCTATGGTCAGTGAGCTTTGTGGACACCATTGCTTGTCTTGATGGAACAGGAATGGATGTGAGATCTGAGACCACTTTTCCAGTCCTCTGCTGCCACAGCCTGGCAGAATTCTGCCTGGCATTGAACAAATGCCAAAGTACTGATATGTGACAGAAGAAAACAGAAAAAGGCAGCTGGAAGATATGAACAGGTTCTTCTTTTCTCTCTTAGGACTTTTAGATCAAAGCTAATCAAAGGTAACAAAACTTTTCATGGAGCATGATTAGAATTGCCTCACAGCACTCTTGAAAGCCTCTGACACATGGTCTCTGATCCTCATAGTTCTCGTAGTTAGCAGGCAGATAACCCTGACTCTGTGGCCATCAACTTAAAAACCTTTATACTCAGAGTAACCCTTTGGGCCACTTCTGCTGACTCACACCTTGCCCTGGCCCACAAAGGAGTGCTAAGAAAGGCAACTTAGGTTGGAGATCCAAACTCACTCAGGTCTTCAGCTTTATTAAAGCAGACAAAGACACTGCAGGTAGCCCCTTTGCCCCATCCATATGGTTCTTATTTGATTCTCAGACTCAGTGGACCAGAAGAAAGTCTCCTGGCTGAAGCCAGGAATGAGACTCTGGTATGAGGACAATCAAACCCTGATGAAAGACGGTGTGATATTGAAGTCCCCCTTCTCTCCAGACTAAATCCAGAGAAGAAAGAGCTTTTGCATGTGCAAAGTAAAACTCTTTCTCACACAGTCCTGCCCAGTAGAGTTGCTTCCTAGGAAGCCCCCACATCTGGCCCCTCGACAGGCGGCCAGGGTACAGAGTAGGGTAAAGGACAGGGCTTATGGCTATTTCCCGGTTAAGAGCTTCTCAAAGGATGGAGAGTAGAGCAGGCCCGAGCTTCACCAGAGCTGCAGGTGAACAGTTTGTCCCAGTCCAGAAGCCTTGTCACCTGCAGATTAGAGAGAGAGCCAGGATGGAACCTGGACGGGAAGACACGCAGCCAGTGTGCTCGATGGACATAGAGGTTGCTGTTTCTAGCAGCTCAAAGTAACACATGCTTCCAGTGCTGAGTTGTCTGTAATCGTGTGCCCATCAGCCCACGACTGAGATGAAGCAGTATCACGTCAGGGTAAGTTCTGGACTGAGGGCTAAGGCGATGTAACTGTAGAAACTATCCTTTATTGAGTAACCATTATTTCATATAACTGTGCTAATGTTTCACATTCATTTGCTCATTTTCATCCTCACAACAACCCTATGAGGTAGGTATTATTATCACCATTTACAAATGAAAAAACAGGTTCAGAAAAATTAGGTCACTTGCTCAAGATCACACAGCTAGTGAGCGACGAGGCTGAGATGTGTCTGACACTGACAGCCCAGATTGTTTTATTTTTTGTAGTACCCATCTAGGTTGGCTTGGGCAAAGGCAATTTCACTGCCCAACTCTGCAAACTGCCACACTCACCGCTGGTAGGGATGCATTGAAGCCGACTTGATGTTGGTTTTTATTCCACTTGGCATTTTCCCTAAAAGAAACATAAAGAAAGACTCCTGAAGCTCAGGATAAATCATAAATGTGGTTTCTCAGGTTCCCTTCTGCCACCTTCTCTATCATCGCAGAACCTCTTTGGCATCTGCCCCTGCCTGGATGGCACAGATCAGAGGTGTGGTTCCTTACCTAACTCTCTTCCTGAAAATGACAACAAAGGGGTGATATAAGGGTATGGGGGTAGGGGAAAGAGTGGTCAGAACATATCCCAGCAGGATCCTGTTCATCTACTCCTGAAAAAGATAGCTAATGCTGTGTGACCACCATTTCATGCCACAGACAAAAGCAGCTGTATGTAACCTTACTTTAATTGTCCCTTTTCCTAGATAGCTTGAGAGAAAACACCTCTTTCAGCTACTTATACAACTCCAGACTATGCTCAAACTTACCAAAAGTGAACAGGTGAGAACAGAGACAAAAGAATACAGATAGCACTGGGAAACTTGCCTCCTTGTCAATTCCCAATGCATTACCAAATGATCTTAATTAAGGTCTTATCACTATTTCTCTATATAAGAAAAAACAGTGATAACATATCTAGTACCCGGAATAAATGGGAGAGATGGGTAGCTGAGACAGAGGTCTGAAATGGGATTGGGGAGACAGAGACATTTCTGTTAATCAAAGTTCCTCATTCTCTGGGGTTTGTTACAGAATCCCAAAGTGAGATTTTTACCCCTAAAAATTTTCTGGGTCACAATCCAAGGAAGAAAAGGAGAAAAGTCCTTTCTCTTTTTCTCTGGGGGCCCAGAGAATCCAGCTTATTCCCCCCACCCTGCTCACAGTGTGACACTTTACCTGGTTGACCTGCTTGAGCCATTTGCACTCCACTGAGCATTGGTTGCTGTTGGCTTGAAGTTCCTGCCATCTGCACCTGCTGTAATCCTGACGCTCCTCCAAGGATTGTCCCAGTTCCTGGCTGACCTGGCTGGCCAGGACCACTGGTGCCTGAGGGTCTCCAGTTAGAAAGCCCCTTCCCAAAGGCAACAGCTGCCACCAAGGCATTGGTATCTGCAGGGTTAAAGGTCTGCTTGTTTGGACGGAGACCTGAAGAAAAAGGTAAGTGAGGACCTTGAAGTCTGCCTCTAGGCCCAGCTGCAGGAAGACCAGTATGAGTTCCCGGGCTTGGAGTTGTGACATCGGCAGCATCTAGAGTCCCTGGCAGCCCAGAAGGAGAGCCAAAGGATCCCCATGACTGTCTCAGAATTCTTACTTCTTATCTTGCCATTTCTTCCACCTATGCCAGGCCCAACCTTAACTACAAAAGGCCAACAGAATGGATGCACACACTTTCCTAAAGCAGCTCATTTCCTAGAGCAGCTCATTCTACCAAAACTACCATTCCTGTTCCCACGATCATATCTCTCTTTCCAACTCCTTCCCATCCTTCATACCTCCACTCTCTGATTCTCGTTCCTCTTTGCTGATTTTCTCCAGAAGATTTGAGCACATCTTATTCAAGCTCTGAATTTGCTTCTGTAAAACATAAATTTGTGTAAAGATTAGAGCAAGCAAGAAATGATTATGGAGAAGAGGTGTTCTCCCAGGGAAAACCTAGGCATAATCAGCTGCCATCCCGACCACAAAGCAATGGTAATGCCTAGCTTCTCACGATGGCACCTGGAAGGCGGGAGGGCAGCGGGACAGTGACAGCCCAACCTGCGCTACATCAGTGCCAATGCGGGCAGCATCCGTTGTCAGTTGCTTCTCTTGCTCTTCCACCTCAGGGTCAGGCTTGGTTCTCAGATGGTCAGGGACCACTTCATGGCTGAAAACAGGGACTCTTCCTTCAGTCTGCCTCTGTAACAGATTGTATCGATCTTACTATGCACTCCAAGAAAATTCAATCTGGACTGATACATAGTTCCTTCCACAGGCAAACAGGACATTTTCAGGGAAAACACAACCTGAGATTTAGCCTATCTGGCATCACTATTCCTTACACCCTACCCTTCTTTTCTCTCTCCTCACAATCCTATCTCTGTGAGGTCCAGGGTCAAATCTCTGTCATATTTCAATCAAAGGCTAGGATAGACAAAGTCACAAAAGAATATACTTCTTCTTTGATATAGATATTGGAGGTGGCCTTCGTGATAGGCCTCAGATTAATTCAGCACTATCTGTGAATGGCTCCCCAATTCCAGGACACAAATCTAAGTCTCTAATATGCAGTTCTCACTTCTTATTGCCACACACCACTCCACATTCAGATTGTCTGTAATAACCAACTAACAACTGTGCTCTAGGAACTCATCTAAAAACTTAATTCTCCAAGTTGTACCCTTCTCTTCTTACCATGAGATCTTCATCTCGGTCTGGAGACAAGACCAGAGGGATTATGACCTGATTACGGAACAGCGGTGTCTTTTCATGCTTCAAGACCTTGTTCAGTGTGTTCAACTGTCCAGAGAGCAAGGCAAAGCTGTCCAGGACAGAGGGCCTGGTGGTAGCAAGAATAGTGTCAGAAAGCTCCTGGTAAAGTAGCTTCTAAGGGGTTCTTCAGACTAAGAATATCCAGATTCCTCCACCAACCCCCAAAGACTCTAGATGGGAATCAGTCCAGCTCATGAGGGTGGTGAAGTTAGGAAAAAGGGGAAACATGTTCAGTTTCATCACAGATGTAGACACAGAAAAAAGGGGCAGTTGGGTGAGGATGAGAACAGTGGCAAACAGGAACCAAAGCTACCCTGTATCACTAAAAATTCAAAAACTGGGTAAAAGTCTCTTTTCCAGTCTAAAAATAGAACTCACACTTCCAGAGTAGGTTTGAGCAACAACATCTGTGACAAGAGATCCAGCAGAAACACTACATTCCTACTGGAGTGGAGGACCTCCTCCCAGTGAAGTCAAAGAGTGAGACCCAAAAGCAAAAATTAATCTGAGTTGGGAAAATAGGCATTTCCCTACATCTTTGCCATAGAGTCCCTAAGCCAAACGTCACCTATTGGGAAACCCGGTCTTTCCAAATCAAAAGATAATGTCAAAGTGATAAATAGTTACATCACTGGAGATGTCCTATCCACCCTGAGGCTCAGCCCCCCACCCTTGGTGCCCTCCCCAGCTTGCCCTGGCAATCCTTACCAGGTTAGCCGGTCATACTCGTTTTCCAACTTGTAAATGAAACTCCCCAATGAGTTCTTCAGATCACCCACTTGATTCAGCAGTGCATCTAATGATGCCTCAAGCTGTTTCTCCTCCCTCTGCACCAATAGCAACAGATTGGTTACTCAAATGGGTGTGCATATGACACATAGAGAGAAGGCTGAAAAGTCAGGAAGACAGTGCACAACACTAGTCAAAGGACACAGGCACTCACTGGCACAGGACAGGCTGGTGGTTAACTATCTTTGGTATTTGGGTTAAACACGGCATCAACCCTTAGACCTTTCAACCGGTTCACACGCCCTCAATTCTTCCTACCTACTGCGTCCTTTCTCTCGTCACCTCTTAATCCATGCCTGTCATATCCTCTCATTGAGAAATTGTGACCAAACATAATGTCTGGGGATTAATTATCTTTGGTGCACTGCTGTAGCCTTCTCCAGCTTTCTCTGTCCTAGAACTTGTCTTATGCTGGGGGGAGGGGGGGCGACGGCGAGGGGGATGCTGCAAAAACATTCTTCCCATATATGGTCTCCAGTTTTATTTCAAGTCGTTTTTAACAACTCTGTCATAGGCTCATAAAAAAATGGCGCAAAACCATCTTGCAGACTCTCCAATGTGCATGACTGGGCCTTGATCCACTATCGGCCTCAGATTACAATTAGCTTCGATTTTGGCCACTGCGCTCGGGCAATCTTTAAACCCTCTGACGTCTCCAATTATAGATCCCTGTTTGGTCTGCATCCAACAGCTTCCATCAACAGCCTAGGCGGAGGCACGAGCCAATCCACCACTTTCTTAGGTCATCTTCCTTGGATTGCATCTTATTCTTCTCAAATTACCACCACATTCTTTCCCAAACCCTAGAAAATCTATGCTGCCTCCTTCGTCCAGATTTAGCCTTGGTCTCTTGTCTCCTGTCAGCAAGGCTCCACCCCCATATCTCCACCGCGCAGTTCCCTATTCAGTCGTCCTTGTCCCGCATCCCGCGTTCTCTAAACCGTCAGCCTCGAACTCTGCGGCTTCTCCCAAACTCCAACTCCTCACTCATTTCTGGGCCAGCCACTCTTAGTCCGTTACCCAAAGATAGCTAGCGGTCAGTAGCCCTAAGCCACTTCTCACCTGCATTGCAGCGGCAACGACTTCCTCTTCCGGTTTCCGAGTCAGCAAGTCAGGGGAAAGGACCTCGTCCACCAATCAGGAACTCAAAACTTGGCCCGCCCACACACTTCCGGTTCCTGCCGCGTGCGAGGTAACCGGGTCAGGGGTCACGAGTGGAGCATCTCCTCTGGCCCGGGCCGGCGCGGGAGGGCTGTGTGATGGCCTCGGAGCGCCCGGAGCCCGAGGTGAGGGGCGGACGGGCACGCCGCTGGGCCCCGACATCTGAGGGAGAGGTCCCGGCGGCCAGGGGCGGCCGTGCCTAATCCGGGGCTGGGGGGCTGTCGGACCGCCGTCAACTAATTCCTCGGGGCTGGCGGGGAGGAGAGGGGTGAGCAAAAGGAGAAAGTCGTTTTGTTTACTGAAATTTCATCCGCGCGGAAGACTTCAGTACTCTCAAGTTCTTTGACCACGCAATGGTATTAACGAAACCTGTATTGATTTTCTGTTGCGTTTCACTGGCCCACCCGGCAGTAGACTTACTTTGCCAGTTTCTGCTTTTCTCAAACATTTGGGGTGCCATAGACAGCATAAATTTGTTTAGTATTAGTGCTCATGCATTTGGAGAATAGCTTTGGTTTCTTGAAACAAATCAAAACATTTGATTCAGAGTGAAACCTCGTTCCATTACTGGCGCTGTAATTTAGCGTAACGAAACTTAAGGCAAGTCCAGACTTTCTCAGATTCTGTCTCCTTTTTAATATACCTATTTCATAGAGTGATTTGAGGATCTCATATGTTAAATCAGAAAGTGCATGTTAGGTTTTCCATCAGTGCTCAAGACTATGCAAACAACTTTACATTTTGTTACACTTGTGCAAGGATGGTAACACTATCCGTTGTGATGGACCTAGAAAGGAACTAAAAAGGTTAAGAACTAAAAAGGTTAACTGTCTTATCCAAGTGCTACTAGACTGAATACATGTAGCAGAATTTTGGAGTTAGAACTGAGTGTACAATCTCATATTTAGAAGAATATCACTGGGAGATGTACCCAGTATCACAAGAGGACATATGAGTAGGTGGCAAGTGATTAAAGAGGATTTATGAGTAGGTGCGAAATATTGTAAGAAGGTAATTGAATTGTATGTCACACAAGTAGTAGTCATTACTCAGTGCTTACTGCATGCCAGACGCCATTCTCAGCACCTTTACCATTATCAATTAGTGCTCTCAAACCTATGATCTGGACACTGTTAGCATAGCCCCGTTTTTAGGCTGAAGAAACTGAGAAAAGAATAACAAAGTTATACAGCTATTAAGTAGTCTAGCTTCAGATCTGTTCAGGTCTGTTCCGAACCATATATTTATAGTATAGATAATAAAGTAACCACAGGATGGTAAATCTCCAGCTCACTGGAATTTAGTGTGATGAAGGTTGAGTATAGTTGTGGGAAACTGTGTTCTATTTAAAAGAATCAGCTCATGCCTCAGAAGGAGCAATAGAGAAAACCTGAAAGTGTTTGGAGTATGTTTCATTATGAATAAAAATAAGAGAAATGAAGGGGAAATATAGCATACCTTTTAAGCAGATGTTGAAAACAGCACACAGTCCACTAGAAATCTAAAACTAGGTACATGTATAAATCTTCTAGTAGCCGCATTTGGAAAGGTAAAAGGAAACAAATGAAATCAATTTCAATAATTGTAGTTAACCCCACATTTCCAAAATGTTGTTTCAACATGAAGTAAAAATTACGAGCTAGTCAACTTTTTTTGTCCCAAGTCTTTAAAATCCAGTCTGTATTTTCCACTTACAGAACATCTCATTTTAGACTAACATTTCAGGTGCTCAAGAGCTCCATATCGTAGTGGTTACAGGTAGAACAGTGCCAATCTAAAGTAACTTATAGAGAGACATACCTCCTGGGAGTCTCATTTAGCCCAAAATTAAGGATTCCTTATGTCCTTGTTTCCCATTTCTGGAAACTTTATCTCAGAAGGTAACACTTTATCTCAGAAGAGTTCTGCCCCTAAGCATAAGAAAGTGAGGTTATTATTGATATAATCCAGAGAGAAAGATTGGGTGTAGTCAGATTTAAGAAATCATTCATTCATCAGATATTTCCTGAGTGCTGTTAAGGACTCAGACTTGTGCAAAGTATCAGGGTGGATATGAGCAGTGCAAGACATGGAACTCTCATTTTTTTGTGGCGTAAACAAACACTGAATTACGATAATAAGTGCTGAAAAGGAAAAACACTGAGTGAATGAGTGTTTAACAGAGGTTCTTAACCTGCTTTGTTGAGGAAGTGGGGGTGGGTGACTTGTGAATCGGAAAGTTTTTTAGAGGAATGACATTTAAGCCTGAAGAGTGAGAAGCTGGCCTGAGAGCTCATTCTAGGCTAAGGGAGTAGTGAAAATCCTGAGGAACCCAGCCATCAGGGAGCTGACAGGAAGCAGCTGCTGGTGTGGATCCAGTGTGCAATATAACCATAAGAATAGCTAACATGGGGTGCTTGAGAAGTATCTGATTTTTTTTTCCAGTTAAAAGTCTCCATGAAATAGACACTAGTATTAACCTCATTTCACAAGTGAGGAAACTGAGGCAGAGTGTAAGTGACTTCACCCACCGCAAGCTTGTACCCAACAAGCAACAGAACCAGCATTTGACCCTAGATGCGCTAACATTAGAGTGCCTGCTCTTGATGGGAAGGGCTTAGTGAGCCATGAGGCCAGGAAAGAAGATTCAGAGACTAATATTTTGGCCTAAGTGCAGTAGTAAGGAGGCTTCAGACATTTCGGGGGGTGGGGGTGAAGCAGGGAGTGTGGTGGTACAAATAACATGGGAGTTTGTTAATAGGAAACAGCACAAGGGTTTGAAAAAACTAAAAAAAAAAAAAACAAAACAAAACTTGCACCTTAGTCACAAAGAGACAGGTACAAAAAACAAATATCTGGGCCATGTTTCCTTCATCTTGTATACAGAGAATGTAACAGAATGCCTGTAATGTTTTATTCATCTTATTGTAAATGGTATGTCGGCCTCAATAAATGTTTCAAAGAATGATAAGCTGCTTTTATCATTATGCTGACTCCTTATCAGTTGCAATAACATCCTTATGAAGTAGATTTTCTTATCTATATATTATCAATGAAGAAACTTGAGGCATGAAAAACTCACCCAAGCTCACCGAGATAGCATGTAGTAGAACCAGATTTGAATTCAAGTCTCTGGCTCCATAGCTGTGCTTTGTCTTGGTCAGGCCTCTCCAAGGGTAGCATTTCAGGTTTAGGGCCTAAATACTGGGAACTTGAGCAAGTTACAAGTATAGATCCTGTGAGAACACAACTGATACAGGGAGTCTTAAACATTAATGTGAAAAAGTCACTTGAAACTATTTAGAGGTAGATTCCTGAGCCCCATTCTGATTTAACTGGTCTGAGGTGGTGCCCAGGACCCTGCATTTTAATAAGCATCTCAGGTGATTCTCATGCAGCTGGTCCTTGGCTCACGCTTTGAAAAATACTATTTTAGCTGTTTACATTAATTCTTAAATCTTCTGATTTAATTCTTAAATTCCATCTTGAATGTGAAGAGAAATTAGAGGTGATGTTTTGAAGCATAATTGTTGACTTAGAGGGCTCATGTGTAAGGAGGTAGTCCCGAGTTTAGGCATATGTTCCAGGTGTCAGTTTGAACTGACCATGGACAGTGAGTTCATTCAGATTAATCCTTTGAGACAATGAAGCTGAGCAGTAGTGGAATTAAGGATCTGTACTAAGGATCAGTACTAAGGATCTGAAGGGACTTTCCTAATAACACAGTTGCTTATCTGTGCCCTTCATCTAGTTTTTCCCACTTTCCCTCCTCACTTAGCATGCCCTAAACAGCCTTCGCTTGTTACTTTTGCCTAAGACCCTAGCTTGGGTCAGATTATTATATTCTGTCACAGATCCACATTCATATCCTTTGGCACCCTTAATTTGTAATAATACAGTAATCAGAATGATTTATTTGATTCATGGGTTTTTTCCCTCCATGACAGGGTAAATTTTGTGACAGCAGAGAATGCCAGTGTTTGCATAACATTGTATCCTTTGAACCTAATGGAGTGCCCAGCATGTATTAGGTTCTCCACAAATGTGTTGGCTGGTGAATGAATGCATGTTCACTTTCTTTGTTCTCTTTGGACTTGGTGGCATTCTGATCAAATTAGCAGGGAAATTAAGCTGGAAAGGGATTTACTAGAAGACAGAACAGCGCTTTAAGCTTCACAATAGAATAGCAGGCTGAATTTATCCAATGTAATAGGACTAATTGAATAATTGTATGTGTCTATAAAAGCCAGCTGCATGAGGACAGAAGCACAAGTGAGAAAGTCATGAAAGTTTCCTGAATCCACAGTATGATAAAGCTTTTCAAAAAGTAAATAGAGGGCCTCACTAGTGGCCTGAGGGGTTAGGGCATGGCACTTTGAGGCTGTCAGCAGCCGCTGTAGCACAAGTTCGATCTCTAGCCAGGGAGCTGACCCACATGGTGCAGCAGACCTCTTCTGTCTCGCCCACTGCTCCCCTCAGCATTGTGTTTCAGTGGATCTACCTGTTCTGCTCCCTGCTTTGTCTCTGGTGAATCCTCCTCTCCCACCCCCCTTCCCCACCCCCCATGCCTCTGGCCTGCAACCCAGCTCTTGTATGCATAGATAAATCTTTGGGAAAAAAAGAAAAAGCAAATAATGTGGGAGGCTGAATCTGTGACCTCACCCAGGTATTGTGCTTCATTCTGGCCTCCACAATTAATGTTGAAAAAAGTTAAATTAGACAACCAGAATTCATTCATAGGCATGTTATCTAAGACATGCCTATAGTTAGGAAATGGAACCATGCCATCTGAAACATACTTAAAGAGCCAGGAGATATTTATTAGGGAGAAGCAAAGACTCAGCTGTTATCAAATGTCTGATAGATCTTTGCCAGAGTGTCATACTTTCCTTGTGTAAACTTAGGAGGTAAAACCAACAGTGGATTAAATATTTCCAGGAAAAATTATTTTAATAACGGGCCAAGAGAATATCCAGCAGACAGATTCTGGCTTAATGTGAAGAAGCTTCCAAGTATGCCAATTAAATCGGGAGAAACACAAAAAAATTGAAGTGAATGACTGTGCAGGACTTCTTCCAGTCTCCAAAAAAGTAATACCTTGTTATTATTCATATGTGTGTTTATACAAGCACTTTTAGCATATAAAGTGCTTTCAGAATCACTGGAATACGTGATAATATTTCAAATACAGGAGAAAATTAACCTTCAAGCCCAGAGTCTTTCCTCATCAAATCATATTTCTTTCCATAGCACTGTTCTTCCTTTTAAAACAAATCTATTAGAACTCACACCAAAACCCATCTCCCCAGATTCCAGGAATAGTAGAAAGAAGATAATACCAGAAAAGAACATGAAAGGGAAATAATTTTCATGGAAGCAAAGGGACAATAGAACCACCTAGTTTTTCTGTAAAATGGATGAGGAAGGTTAGGAACTCTTCAACAACAAAAAGCAGATTTTGGTCAAAGTGAAAAATTAGGACTCATTGGTAAAATGAACATAGCTTGAAATAGAAGACAATAAATATAGCTTGTGAGTGCAGTTTCCCTCATTCATACATTCACCAACTAGTAGTTGAACACCTGGTGTGTCTTGGCTCTGTGCTAGTTGCTAGGAATACAGCAAAGAACAGTACATAGACATAACACCAACCTCTCTAGAGCTTCTAGACTTGGAGAAACAAACATTAAAAAGTAGGCAAATACTTCATTCTAAACTGTGCTGGGCCTGTTTTGTGTATGTCTGACAGAAGTTACTGAAGGGGGTCATGGAAAGATCTTTTATTAAACCTGGAGATGTCAAGATTTCAGTCTCGATGAGGGAGTGACCAAGTGTCCCCAACTCTTTTATGGTGATTAGGATCCTTGGACATATGCTCTCCCTGCTTTAACCTTGGTTCAATATGAGCCAGAACTTTCCTTGGTGTTTCCTTGCATAGCTGAAACAGGCTGGCATTTGAGGAAAAAGAAGTTTTTACTGACTGCCAAAGACAAACTAAAGGAAAATAGTTTCCAGACTGGCGTGATTAAAGACTAGTGTAGTTAGGAGTTCCTAATGACAAGTAACACCTTGTTGTTATTCATATGTTATTTATACCAGCACTTTTAGTTTATAAAGTGCTTTCATCCATCATTGGGATAGATGGTGGTATTTTTATTGAGGAGGAAGTTAACATTGAAGCCCAGAGTCTCCCCTATTAAATCATATTTTCTTTCCATAACAACTGTTCTTCCTTCTAAAACAAATGGAACTAGTGTGGTGGAGACTGGTGTAGTTAGGAGACTAATGTGCTAATTACAATTAGTTTTAAATGTCATATAGGCTTTGCTTAGAACAAACTAATGAATTCACTTAATCCACCAAGTTTCATTTAGTATCCTGTGCCCCAGGTACTGCATTGGGCCCTGGGGTTAGAGTGATAAACTGAAAGGACTGCTGATTTGGGATGTCCTTTCCATTCTGATAATCCTCTGAGCCCCAACCCACCCTTTTTTAGATAATCTTGACCAGCATCCAGCATAGCCAACTCACAGATAAGAGCAGCTACTAATATCGCACCCAAACCAGCACCAGTTTAGTCCTGAGAGAGTGCTTGCCCAGTTTCTGAGTATCCCATCCTGAGACCAGTGGTCAGAGAAATCATTGCTGAAGTTTCCTTTTTTTTTTTTTAAGATTTATTTATTTATGCATACAAGAGCTGGAGTACAGGCCAGAGTCACGGGAGGTGAGGGGACTCACCGGAGACAGAGCAGGGAACAGAACAGGCAGATTGACTGAAATGCATTGCTGAGGGGAGCAGTGGGTGAGGCAGGAGAGGTCTGCTGCACCCTGTGGGTCCCCTCCCGGGCTGGGGATCAAACTAGCACTGCAGTGGCTGTGGAAGCTCCACAGTGCGGCACTCAACCCCTTGCGCCAACAGGGAGGCCCAACTTTTTTTTTTTAATTGATTTATTTATGCATACAAGAGCTAGGGTACAGGCCAGAGGTGTGGGAGGTGAGAGGATTCACCAGAGACAGAGTGGGGAGCAGAACAGGCAGTCTACGTAAATACACTGCTGAGGGGAGCAGCGGGCGAGGCAGGAGAGATCTGATGTGCCATGTGGGTCCCCTCCCTGGCTGGAGATTGAACTCATGCTGCTGTGCCGCAGATGCTTCATAGTGTGGCGCTCAACCTGCTGTGCCACCAGGGAGGCCCTGTTTTTAGGAACTTGCCGGTACAATTTGATAGGCCCTTCTGAGAGGGGTGGTGGTTAGAAGTGATGTAGATAACTATATCTAATTATTCTAACTCGCTTGGAGATTGTTCTAAACTTACTGTTTTCTGATGCTGCCTTAGTCATCCTTGACTGTCTTTTAAGATTCCTTAAAATGCAACTAAGCTTACTTGCTCAAAGATTAGTTCTGCTGACCTTTGTTGTTGTTGTTATAACAAGACTTTATCCATGAAAGTAGTGGTAGTTTTACATTCTGACTCCTGTTTCACCAGAGACCCGTCTCAAACTGTTCACACAATGTCTACTTTGAGTAGCTCTAGTCTAGGCCACTGTTCTATCCTCTGGTCACTAAGGATCTTTCTAAGTCGCACAGTAACCAGAGGATTTTATAAATGCAGGTATAGTAATATTAGCCTGCTGAGAAAGAGTCTAGTAGCTTGACATAACTCTTTGGATAAAATCCAAAACCTTAGCCAGGGCTGACCTCAGCACAGTATAGAAAAGCAGCATACTAGAGAAAAGTAGTTCCCCCAAAGTGTAATTTCAGGTAATACAGAGAGAGACTATAAAATAATATTGAACCACAACTTTTCAGGGTTTAATGTTTTCATTCTTCCAATTATGTCAAGGTATCCTTCTGTTAGTAAACCCCCATCCTTGTTCCCACTTTAAATCTTCTCTGCCCTCAAGTCCCCAGTTTTATCCATTTGTCACTCTCAGTGGATGGGCTTTGCAGCAGATAGGGCCTGAATTTAACCTGTGACCTTGTACCTACTAGCTATGTTAAGTCACTTAAATTTTTTGGACCCCAGTTTTCTTTTGCCAGATGTTTTGTGTGTAAACTGAGTGAGTTTACTTATATAAGGATTCTACTATTGTGCCTGGTAAAAACCTGTAATAGTTAACTTTTCTTACATATTCTGAGTGGCAGGCACGTGTGGAGCACTTCATGTGCAGATAGTCCCTTACTCCACATAACAGCACTGTTAGATTGGTATTAAAATTATTTTATGTTACCTTACATAAGATAATGTCATTTTGCAAATGAAGACAATGAGGCTTGAAGAGGTTAAGTACCTTCTCTAAGATGTTACAGATCGCAGACTGCTAAGTAGCCAAATTGGGATTCAAACCCGTGCTGTCTGGGTCTGACCCCCTTGCACTTAGCCTCTACAGTGTACTGCTAAATGTATTTTCTGTGCTCAATAAATATGAGTCCCTTCCCTCTTCTTGCCTTCTGCTTTCACTGCTGCCATTCCCCAATATCTATGTGTATATGTCTTTTTATCCTTGCTTTCTGTCTTGAAGAAGACTTTATTGATCTTTAGTCATTTCATTGCTCCACACTCTTCTCTGACATCAGGCCCCTTCTTTATTGCCTTTCCGGGGTTGTTTTGATCTCCATGTGTATGTCCCTATGAGGGGAGGGGCAGGATTTGCCCTACGTTTCTCAACATGCAGGCATTGACTTCTATTTATTTCCCCTCTATCAATCTCTCTACAATCCTGCCAGCTGGGCACCCCCCCTCCCACCAGACCTCATTAGTCAGGAACACAGGAGAGTTATTTGTAATTCATCTAAAACAGGAGCAGAGTAATCTTTGAGGAAAGAGCAAAGAAATAAAGGAGTGTTGCAATAAGATTTAATCTGGAGGAAAAATCGGAGGAGTTCAGATTAGTCGACCCTTGTTTTTCTCTGTGAAACTATAGGCACTTTGTCTGCTAGGACTGAGAGGGTTGAGAGATTGGCAGTTCTGGGTAGAATAGGTGAGGGTGCTGGCCAGGGAGCAATAAAAGATTGTAAAGACCTCCTAGACTTGGCCCATTGGCAAGGTGATGAGTTCTTTCTGTCAAGGTGCAGCTGCCAGTATCAAGGGAGAATGTTAGTCTGTCCTAAATCAGTATTTGGCAGGGATTATATTGGTGGATAGACAAAAACGTGGACAAGGGAACTGATGCTTGTTAGGACATTATTGAGCTGATTTCCTATGAGTGAATGGAGGGAAGGAACTAGAGTTTGATACCGTGAAAAGGTCACTTCCTCTGTATAGAGGTCTGTAGAGGGAACTGGGAGCAAAGTTGAGAACCGAATCCTTGGGAGCACCTTGCACAGAGGTAATAGTGACCTTGCTTCTCACTCTTGGATCATGAGCTCCTTGGATAAGTTACTTGCACAGTGATCTTTGCATACTAGGAGCATCGTGAACTTTTAGACTTTTATTAATGTCTCTGTCTCCAGGTGGAAGAAGCTGGGCAGGTGTTCCTGTTGATGAAAAAGGATTATCGTATCTCCCGGAATGTCCGCCTGGCTTGGTTTCTTAATCACCTGCATCAAACTGTGCAGGCCACACCTCAGGAGATGCTGGTGAGCCTCCAAAACACAACAGAATATATGAGGGGGCTGGTCCAGAGGACCTGTTTGTTTTTTAAGGGGTGTCCTAGAAACACCCTTAGGATGAGAGACTACAACTCTTAAAGAAGCTAATTCTAAAAGATACTGGAAAGAAAGGGTGACTCTTCCCTAACCCTCTCCTTTTCTCTCTCCCCTCCTGTCAGCTTCAGTCTGAACAGGAATTGGAAGTCCTCAGTGTCCTGCCCCCTGGGTGGCAGCCAGATGAGCCAGTGGTCCCAAGGCCATTCCTCCTCGTACCTTCCACCCGAGTCACCTTCCTGGCTTGGCAGTATCGTTTTGTAATTGAGCTGGATCTTAGCCCATCTACTGGCATTGTGGTAAGGGGTTGGGGAGACCAAGGGGATAAAAGATGGGGTGGGGGTTGAAAAGGAGAAGGGGAGGCCTGGAGGAAATGAAAAATGATCCAAACCTACCAGTGTAGAAAGGAAATAGACTTGTAAAGGAATGGCCAATGTTCCTTCTGTGGTACTATTGGCGGTATGACCAACTTTAAGATTAAAGTCCCATCAGCCCATGGAAGCTGCTTATTTCTGCACTGTCAAAACTGCCTTTAATTTCCCTTGAGGTCTTTGTTTGTATTGCCCTCAGGATGATTCCACGGGGGAGATCTTGTTTGATGAAGTTTTCCATGCCTTATCCCGCTGCCTCTGTGGGTTGCTTCGGCCTTTCCGAGTGCCTGGATCTTGCATTGACTTCCAACCTGAGATCTACGTAACTATCCAAGCCTACTCCTCTATTATTGGCCTGCAGTCTCACCAGGTATTGCATCTTTTCTCCAGGTTTGTGCTCTTGGACCTAATTTTTGATAGTCCACTGATCAGTTCTTTATCCTGTCTCTACTTTCCATGCCCAAAGTCCCCAGCTCTGCCAGCTTCTTGGCTCTGAATCCCTCTCCTCTCGAGAAGAATCAGTTTCTATGTTCTTAAAGAACCTTCCCATAGATTTTAGGTCAGTTAGCATAAATTGGACATGGGTCATTCTCTCGCTCCTCTAAGTCTGGTTCTGGCTGCTCTATGTTTATCTCCCTCTCCTCCCCCACTTTAGTTTCATCAAAAGGTTTGCTATTTTCCTGACCTGGCTATACCCCAGAAGATGGTCTTTTGCAGTAGTTTTATGATTTTTAAATATACCCAGAAATGTACCAAGGACCAAAGAAGGGTTATTTTCTCTGAGGATCCTTAAGAACTGTTGGATGTAATGCGGACCATACAGATAATGATAGGCCTTATCCAGCATCCAGCAGGCTATCACGAGACATTCCTTTTGGAGAACGGCCAAGTCTGTTACTAGAGTATCTGTTTTTGGCTTAGATAAGCCATTGACCCAGTTTCCCCTCATCTGCTCTTAACCACCCTCAACTCATTGGTAGGGGTGAAACTGTCCCAATGGCTGCATTGTTACCTTAGCTATCAAACTGGCTTTGAGAGGGATACATGAAACAGAATCCTGGGACCTCAAATGTGCAACCACACAACTGGTGCTTGCTTGGATCTCAGCCCTTCAGCCTGGTTTGAGTGCTGTCTTAATGCAGCTGTTAGAACTATTGTTTGTGAGCTATTCACAGAGGCTTTGCAGGCACTGATGGCCAGGCAGAGAGAGCATGGCTCTTAGGTAATCACTCAATACTTGGTTCCATTCAGGAACTATTTCCTGAAGCCTGTCTGTCCCAAGCCTGGGATGTACCAGATACTATCCCTGAGAGGAGTTGAGAACTCAGTGGGGGAGACAGATATTAAAGGAGCTAGTTTCAGTTGAGTGCACTAAGAGTACTATTAAGTTGTGACTCCAGTGATATGGAAGCACCCAGACAAACCCAGGGCAGCAACAGGGATGATTTTTGGACAGAGACATTTAAGTTGAGTCTTCAAGGAAGAACTGAGGTTAACCATTTAAAGAAGGGAAAGTGGGCTTTCTGGGGAGAGGGACAGCAAAAGCAAAGACATAGAGCAATGAGGCTATGCTCTCAGTCACAGGTACTTTAGGAAACTACATGTTATTCCATTCGACACAGTAATGTTTAAATGTCGGGGTTAGGTGGAGGTAATGAGACTGGAAAGGTAGATTGGGGCCAGATTATGAAAGACCTTGAATGTGGTAACTAAAGACTTGTATTTTATTCCTTTTCTTTTTTAAGATTTATTTATGTATGCATACAAGAGCTGGGGTACAGGCCAGAGGTGTGGGCGGTGAAAGGATCCACCAGAGACAGAGTGGGGAGCACAACAGGCAGACTGACTGAAACACACTGCTGAGGAGAGCAGTGGGCAAGGCAGGAGAGAGAGGCCTGCTGCGCCATGTGGGTCCCTTCCCTGGCTGGAGGCAGGGATCGAACTTGTGCCGCAGTGGCTACGGTTTGCTTCATAGTACGTTGCTTAACCCACTACGCCACCAGGGAGGTCCCCTTGTACTTTATTTTTTAAGGGAGTTTAGTATGGTGATTAAGAGCACTGGATCTGGACTCATACTGCCTACATTTGTTTCCTGACTGAACCACTTAGTGATTTTGTGCCTTTAAGCAAGTTACTTACCCTCTCTGTGCATCTGTATTTGGAAAATAGCCATTTCCAAAGTGGGTATACTAATAGCACCTATGGTGATTGAATTCATACATATCAAGCACTTTAAACAATATCTGCCACGTAGAAAATGTGCAGATGTTAGCTATTAAAACTATTAGCCATTGACAATTTTAATGGATAGTAACAGGATCAGATTTGTACGTTAGGGAGATCATACTTACTTGCAGCCAGTGTTGAAGATGGATTAAGTAGGATGGAGGGGGACTAAGTTTGGATGTGGGAAGAAAGGCTGAAGATTATTGCAGTCTGGGAGAAGAGGTGAGGTCTGAACAAGGATGGTAACTGTGGAGGAAAGGACTTAGTTAAGCCCAAGGGCCACTTGTCAACCCTAAGCCAGCTTCTTCATCATCTCTCAAATCCCTAAAGATGTATCCCACTGCTCTTTAAAAAAAAAAAAGTTATATTACTTTTATAGACCTTCCCATTGAAGGAAATTTTTAAAATACATAAAATATTAAGGGAAAAACAAAAAACCATCCTTAATATACCATCCAGAGATAATTACTATTAACGTTTTGCAGAATTCACTTCTTGTTTTGTGGGTCTGTAGTCATTTCCCCTCATCACCACCTTCCCTCTGAGGGAGGAGACACATAAGAATCATTTCAAACATTCAATTTTACATCCTGCTTTTTAAGAATGTGTTGTATGGACATTTTTCTGTGTCACAAAATATTCATTGGAAACATGATTGTTCACGAATGTTTGACTTAATATTTTATCATCTTATATATTTAACCAGACCTTTGTTGTTGGACACTTGGGTTGTCCCGATTTTCACTCCAGAAGAGTGAAACAAAACAGCTGTGATCATCTTTTTCACATTATAGCCCAGTTCCTACTCTTCCTCTGGTTTTGTTTTTCCTGTCACAGTCAGTTCTGCTGAGCGGTATAGAGGCCCCCTCACCCCTCTCTGCTATCATCACCCACTTATCCAGCTCTTAGTAGGGAGTGCACAGGGAGTGCACAGGAAGGCAGGGTTTAGAGAGGAGTGGGCATGTGAGACAGGTGTAGGAGTCTGATGGGGAGAGGGGAGGGAGCAGCAATTCTTAGGGCCACCCCAGGAGCCAGCAGGCCTGTAGTACACTTTTGGATGGGGGCACTTACAGTAGAAGTAGAAAGAAATCCTATGGGAAAGAGAAATCTTCTATAGTACCTGAAAGGAAAAACAAGAGCACAGATAGATTTAAATATCTAGCAAACACCGAGGATCTTTTCAGTGGGTTGAAAAGTAGTATACCCTCAGGGTTAGGATAAGTGGGGTATAACTGTTGACTGGTATCCTCTCTCTGTCAGTGATGTCTGCTGAGAGTACAGAGAAGGAAGGAGCCCATGGGGGAATGAGAAGATTTTGAGCTTTAAAGCAAAAGAAAGATCCCGAACAGCCTATGTATACATGCTTAGAAGTAAACAAAAAAAAGTGTGAGTCGGAATGAAAAAGACTGATGCTAAGGTGGAGCAGACAATGTCTGGTAGCCCAGGATGGAAGAAGCTAGAAGATCTTATGACATCCTTTTGTCAAAACTTTGGAAGCCAAGTATGGAGGTCTAAGCAGAGTAAGATTGTTAACTAGGTATAGATAATTAATGGTAGGGATAGGAAGGTGCCAAGCAGTGATAAGGTGAACCTAAGCTAAGGATTAAGGGAGTAGGTGATCAGATAAAGAAACTGAATTAGAGTTAGCTGACCTTTGGTCCTAGTTGGGTGGGAAGTTAGGATCACCTAGAAGTGTGGAAAGTAAACAGGGACAGTGTCTTGGGTCCTTGACCTCATTTCTCCCTAACCTTAATGTCTCAGTCTTTCCCTTGTGCTTCCAGGTGCTGGTACAGGGCTGCCTTTTGGACCCTTCTCAGCGGGAGAGGTTCCTGCAGCAGGTATATGAACAGCTCTGCCTCTTTGAGGATAAAGTGGCCACCATGTTGCAACAGCAGTATGACCCCCAGAGCCAGGTATGTGGGAGAGAGTGATGGAGGCCACATAAAAAGAGGAGCTGTTCCGACTCAAGGGGAGTGAGGAGGGACAAGCTGAACCCCGATGGAAAGAGGGCAGAACAAAAGGGCAAAGAGCCAGGAGCAGAGTGAGTGCACACGAACAGGCTTCCTATTGGAGGAGGGTGCAGATACACTCCCTAAGACACACGTTCCTGTTGGCAGAAAATGGGAAGGCTCGTGCTTGGGTCTTTTTCAGTCCTGGATCTTGTCACCCAGTGCATCTGAGAAGGAGATCCTGGGTGGCTCTGATCCCTGATTTTGTACAATTAGAGATACAGCACCATGGGCTCACTGGAAGGCACTGACTCATTCTTTTAGATAGCCTCAGATATCCAGGGAATGGCAGTTCTGTGTGTCTGAAGATTTTAAATGGATTGGTATGTTAAATAGTTCACAAAGGTGATAGAGAAATACAGAAAAGGGTCTTAATGGCAAAAAGTGAAAAGCCCTGTCAAGTATATTCAGTGCTGTACTCCCTTTGTTCATCTGGGGGTTACGGTCTGAGCACACATTGGCGGGGAGCACAGTTTGGCCTCTGTTGCACAGTGGGGGTTGGAGGTTAGAGTCCACACAGGAATAGGCTATGGTAGTGCTAGGCCATAAATTCTGACTTTACTATGGATGGGGCAACAATGTCATGTGTCCTTTTCTGTTCTATAACCTGGGCCAGGCAGAGGACCAGTCCCCAGACTCCGGGGAGCCCCCAGGCCGGAAAGTGGGAGTTTCCATGGTGACAGCTGATCTTGGACTGGTCAGTATGATCCGTCAGGGCATCTTGGCATTGCAGTTGCTGCCCTCAAACTCTAGTGCAGGTCAGTAGAAATAATGTTGGTGGGATTGGGGAAACAGGATTCAGGAAGGAGTGGGGGGCATTATCTACAAAGATAAAGGTTTGGGAGATCAGTGGGCCCAGAGCAGAGGATCTTTTTTCATTGTTGTAAAGATAAGTGCATATTTTAATATATTTCACAATTACCACCCACCTCTGATAATCATCAGGACCCTCGTGGGAAGGAGCAGAGCTCCAAGGATATCATTTAGGAGGAGGCTGGGCTCCTAAAAGGAGAGGTGTCAGAGAAGGAGAGAAGGAAGACATACTGGTTGGCATACACTGAGGTCCTCGGGGGCCTGTCAGTTGGATGCCTCCCTGGTACTGTCATTCATTTGGCATCCTGAGTTTGCTCTTTCCTGCTCTAGGCATCATTGTGATCACAGATGGGGTGACCAGCATCCCTGATGTTGCTGTCTGTGAGACCTTGCTGAACCAGCTTCGCAGTGGCACTGTGGCCTGTTCCTTTGTGCAGGTGAGGACTTTCTAGGTAAAGAGAAAGAAGCATGGTATCTCACAAAGTTGAATATGGCTCGTTACTTTCTTGTAGGAGCTGATCTCTTATTCTAAGAAACAGGAAATAGGGCCACCTGAGTGTATGCTCAGCCAATTTGAATCCAAGGGCTACAGAGCAGGAGGCAAAAGTGTCAAACAAGTCTGGAATGCAGCCACAGACCTGTTATGTTAATGAGTTGCAGCATCTTTCTGGATAATGTAGCTATAGAGGAAAAAAGTCACTGGTTGGGTTTATGTTTCATAAAGTCACTTGAACTACTGGGTGAAGGGTAAGAGTGGAGGCTATTAATTGCCTGCGGCAGGTAAGAGAGAATTGGGGCTTACATAAGGGGAACTAAGGGTATGAAAGTAGGGGCTAGGATCGAGAATATGATGAGGCAGAATCAACAGGCATGACTAGTAGGCTGTGGGAGGAGTGAGGGAAAGGGGAGTTAAGAAGATCTCCAAGTTTCTGACCTCAGTGATGACAACGTAGCCTCTAGAGAAAACAAAAGGAGCCTTTGGGGTAGAGGAAGACAAGTTACAAATTCACATTTGTGTACGTTGTGCCTATTGGTCAAAGTCTGTGGAGTTAGGCTTGCCTGGCCTGAACGCTGACACCACTTTGTGTGACATTGGGCATGTCACTTCACTTCTTGGCTGGATTCATCAGATGAGGCAGTGCATTTGAAGTGCTTAGCAAGTGCGTAATTTCTTAATAAACGCCTGGTTGTTCAAGTCAAGTGGGGGTGAGAGTGAGAATGGTGGCCCAGAGGGAAGTGTAGGATAGAAGGAGAGAGTTGTTTCATTCTGTGTTGTTTTTAACTAGAAACTAAAACATGTTTCTAAGGAGCCATGGTGAAGCAGAGTTTGAAAATAAGGGATAGAAAAGGAAGCCAGATTTTGTAAAGACCCTAAACTGGCAGCCAGGCATTCACTCAAAAAACAGCTCTTTTGGAACAAGAGAGTGACACTTTGTTTCTTTGAGACTAGAAAGATAAAAAGGAAGGTATAGATAAATTTGACCAGGGACCCCTGATTCCCCTGAAGTCAAAAGTGAAGAAGAGCGCTGTAAGTAAGGAAGGCCAGAGCTGGGAAGGAGGAATGGTATTGACAGCAGCTGCGTTGGGTGGCATATGTTTTGATGTAGCACCAGCCTACACACCTGTGTGGTTTTTTCCATTTAAGGATTCAGATATCGGGGCTGTGATCCTTGTGGTTTTGACATGCAAGCAGAAAATGGTGAAGAAGACCAGGGAGTTGAGAATTATGCTTATGAATGTGCATGAACACAGGTTCCAATCTGGGTTGGCAGGTCAGGAGGATGTGGGTAGACATGGGGAGAGCCAGGTCCGAGGCCTGGCTATCTCAGTACAGCCAAAAAGCAGTAAGATAAAGACGGTGGCAGGAACTTAAAGGATAAGTTTGTTTGCAGTCAGTAGGATATGGCAATTGAAACTGCAGACATGAAGTAATTCCTGGTAAGCGAAGACTGGGTATAGCCCTTGGGGAGGCACGTGGACTAGAGAAAAGTCCTGAAGATGAGGGTTCAGAAACAGTTCGGAACTGAATGAGCCATCTCGAATAGCTGTGTAGTCATTTTCTACAAAGGGCCAGCTGGTAAATATTTTAAACTTCTGCAGGCCATATGGTGGTCACACCTACATCTCTCCCTTGACTTCAGATGGGGTTTCATCCTGATAAACTCATCATAGATTGAAGTATTGTACATTAAAAATGTATTTAATAAACTTACCCTGTCAAACATCATAACTTAGCCTAGCTGTGCTTCCCAGCCTCAGTACTTTAACATGTTCAGCACACTTACACTAGCCTGCCTACAGTTAGTCAAGATCAGCTAGCACAAAGCCTAGTTTATGATAAAGTGTTGAGTATTCCACATAATTTATTGAAATATGTACTGAAAGTGAAAATAGAATGCCTTAATGCAAAATTCAAAGTGTGGTTTGTATCGAATGCGTATCATTTTCAAACTATCTTAATGTTCAGAAATTGTAAGTTAATCCTCTTGAGTCAAGACTATCTATACTGAGCCTTTCTTCTTGTACCATGAATGCAGACATAAATAACCAAAAAAATGAGTGTAACTGTTTCAATAAAACTTTATTTTAAAAAATAGACAGGTTAGATTATACCCAAATGTCATGTTTGCTAATCTCTGATTGTAGGATAAATGGAAAAGTTGTCAGGCTTTTCTACCTTCCCACCATTGGTGTCAATGATGGACACCTGTGGTCCTGCACGCATGCCTCCCTCAAGTAGGGTGTGGGCATGTGCAAGTGGGTGCACCTGGGTTTAGATACCGGCGTATAAGGGCGGTGTCACGAGGATACCAGCAGAAAAGAGAGTAAGAAGGGAGGAAGGCAGAAGAAGCAGCAGTAGTGGCAGAGACACAAGAGGCTAGAGAGCCCAGAGAGTGAAGATGTACTGGGTGCTAGGAGGCCTGCCAGCCTTCTTGCCCCCCATCCCCCTGTCTGCCATGTACCTGGTTGCCTCTGATAGAGCAATAAAAACCTGAAAAAGCCACCGTAGAGTTAGAGAAATCAGGTCTTTCCACCCTCCCACCACTGGTATAATGATGGACACCTGCAGTGCTATGCGTATGCTTAGGTGGGCATGCGCAAGTGGGCGCACCTGAGTTTGGACACGAGCTTATATGGGTGGCGTCATGAGGACGCCAGTACCCAACAAGCAGCAGCAGGACCAACAAGCAGCGAGAGCAGCAGCAGCACAGCAGCTGAGAGGGTGAGATGCCCGCCCCCCCTCCACCCAGCACCCCTGCCTGCCATGTACCTGGTCATCTCTGACAATAAAAAGCGTAAAAGCCACCGAGGGCGCCAAGACTCCCTTCCTTGACCTGTCTGCCCAAAACCATCCTGAATCCGCCCTGTGCCACTTTCCTGCCACTACAGCCACCGAGGGCTCCAGGACTCCTCCTTGACCCGTCTGCCGGAATCATTGAGAACCTGCTCCGCGTCCTGCTGAAGCCACACTGATCCACAACGTTGATATTCCAGCTATGGTCCACAGACTGGCCGCATTAGCATCATCAGCACGCTCATTAAAAATGTGAAACTGACTACTGCATTTTAACAAAATCCCCAGGGGTGTTGTATGCATCCTAAAATTTGGGAAGCACTGTGTCAGATAATGAAGCCTCTCAAGATGATGCTGAAAAGCCAGTGAACCAGTTGCCAGCATTTTTTAGTGAATTGGGAGGGGGGCAGAAATATCTAATGTTGAGGAAAAAGGTATGTCCAGGTGTCAGGAACTTCAGACTGAAGGCTCAGAAAAGTTGCAGTGCAGCAGTCTATCCTGGGAGAACACTGGCCCACGTCCTACTCTGGTCTAGGGTTGGGAGTAGCCGCCCAGTCCAGTCTCTCCCATGTTGTCTTTCTCCGGTGCCTGTTTTGGAGCTAAATCTCCCAACTGCTCACTCTCTGCAGGTGGGAGGCGTTTACTCTTATGACTGCAGTTTCGGCCACGTGCCCAATGTGGAACTGATGAAGTTCATCGCAATGGCGACTTTTGGCTCCTACCTGTCCACTTGTCCTGAGCCTGACGCAGGCAACCAGGGGCTGACTGTCTACCACCGGGCTTTTCTCCTCTATTCCTTCCTGCGCAGTGGGGAAGCCCTGAACCCTGAATACTACTGTGGTGAGAGGCGGATGGGGCAGGGGGTGTAGAATGGACCCAGCGATGATGCAGGGATTAGTCTAGGGTGTGGGGCCCTCAGGGACAACTCTGGCACTGTTTTAGGATTTCATTGTAGGCCTCCCCGCTGGATCTCTGCCAGTTGACAGGGAACCTCTTTCCTTCCTCTCTGCCCCTAGGCTCCCAGCACCGCCTCTTTAACGAGCACCTGGTCTCTGCCAGCAGCAACCCTGCCTTGGCCCTGCGCCGGAAGAAGCACACTGAGAAGGAGGTGCTGGCTGACTTGGTCAGCACTGTCTCTGTGCGACTTCGAGAGGGCTACAGTGTCCGCGAGGTCACACTGGCCAAAGGTAACGGTCGCTGACCCTGCTGTTGCCCACTGGTCTCAGGCTTGCATGGCGCGTGATCTGAACAGAGTGGAGGACACGTTTATGCATGAAAGTATCACATGCACAGAATGAAAGATTCTGCTTGTCACTTGAGACAAATGGGTTCTGAATTGTCCTCAGGGCTTATTCTCTGAGCATTTAGCTTCCCAGTCTCACCTCCTTTGTCCAAGGTAAGTCAGCTGAGGGTTGTGTGCTTTTTTTTGTTCCATTTACTCCTGCCAACTTCCATATGTGTCAGTCAGCAGGCTCTGGGCCTGACCGTTGGAACTCTTGGTCAGGCTGGAGTTCCACGAGGACTGGGGGGGCTTGGGGTAGGACTCAGTCCCATGCCTGGAGTCCTATGCCTCCGTCCTCTAACTGACCTGCCTGCTTCCCCTGAAGGAGGCTCCCAGCTGGAGGTGAAGCTGGTGCTGCTGTGGAAACACAACATGCGCATCGAGTACGTGGCTATGGCGCCCTGGCCCCTGGAGCCTGAGGGCCCCCGAGGAACACGGGTAGAAGTGACAATGGAAGGCGGCTATGACATTCTACACGATGTGTCCTGTGCACTACGGCAGCCCATTCGCTCGCTGTATCGCACCCATGTTATCCGGCGGTTCTGGAACACGCTGCAGAGGTGAGTGAAGTGACCGCTTGGAGAGTGCTGTCCCATTTCCTGTGTGGAGGGACAGATTGGTGAAGCTGGGGGCTGGAGAGAGTCACTCTGAGCAACCAGACTTCCCTCTGGTGCCCCTCCCCTTGGGACTCCCCTCCTCTACACCCACCAGTCAGGTATAGCTCAGGGCTGGCCCTTGTCCTACAGCATTAACCAGACGGACCAGATGCTAGCCCACCTCCAGTCCTTCTCTTCAGTCCCAGAGCACTTCACGCTTCCTGACAGCACCAAGAGCGGAGTGCCACTCTTCTACATCCCTCCTGGCTCCGCCACTCCGGTAAATGGCTCATTTGCTTCTTAATCTTGTCACAGCACCTGAAACCAGAACCACCTTCCTTTTCCCAAGCTATCCCAAACCAGCACTCTAAACTCCAAGCTTGAGAAAAGTTCTCCTTTCAAGCCCTGGGGCAGGGGGTGTGGAGGTGTGCAGAGAGGATCTCTAGAGAGAGGCTGAGGCTATCCTCCACAGTCCGTGGGTGGTCAGGTAAAGACCCACAGAATGCTAGGTAAGAGTGCCCCTGCAGACTGCAGCCCCCCTCGCCCCTCCTCCCTGTGGCACTTTGGCCTCCCCCCATTTCCCACCACTGCCAAGCACTGTAAATTCCCAAAGAGAGCTTCCTGTGTTCTGAGCATAGTTCACACTTAACCTGTGGCTGCCAGCCTAGCACTGATGTGCAGGAGGCTGATACTAGTGTGGAGTGGCCTTCTCCTGCAGTCCTGCTTTACCCAGCGTCTCCGTCCGGAGTCACTGCTGTATGGCAAATTCCATCCTTCACTGGGTGAGCGTTATGGGGCTACCCAGTCTGCCCCTGGGCTCCTGTATCCTGATCTAGCCTTCGTATTGGAAGTGGTTTTGGCCTCTGTTCCAGCCTGGGCTGTAAGTCTCTAAACCGTGGCCAACTCTGCCCCCTGAGCGCTCGAGGCCCCTTGCCGTTTGGAGGTTATACCCTGGCTCCCACAGGTGCTCCTATAGGGCTCCTTCCTGTCCCCAGGTGCTCTCCCTTCAGCACAGTGGTTCCGACTCATCCCACGCCCAGTTTGCTGCCTACTGGAAGCCAGTGCTGTCCATGGACGCGAACTCATGGCAGCGTTGGCTGCACATGCACCGCCTCGTGCTCATCCTGGAGCATGACACGTGCGTACCCTCCTGGGGCCGTAGTTAGGGTGAGGAGCGGGGAGAAAAGAGAGGGAGGGGTGGAGCAGGGGAGCAGCGAATGCACCCTTACCAGCCTAGGTCAAGGAAAAACGCTGCCTTTCCTAGTCTTCGTGCTCATCAGCTCCCTGGTCCTTACCACCCAGAAGAGAGAGTTAGCCATCTACCCCTCTGACGTCACTGTGTGCTCCTCTTCTCAGACCAATCCCCAAGCACTTGCACACCCCGGGCAGCAACGGGCGCTACAGCACTGTCCAGTGCAGGATCTCGCACTCCTCGCTGACCTCTCTGCTTCGCGACTGGAGCAGCTTTGTGCTCGTTGAGGGCTATTCCTATGTGAAGCTGCTCTCCAGGTGGGCCAAGCGGCATCCCTTCACTCTTCCCCTGCCCCCTCTTTCGTGCCGATTCCTCCCTCCTTCCTCTGACCCCATCTACTCCCAACCTGGGGCTGCTCACTGACTCCCACTTATCTCCAGCGCACCAGACCAGCCTCCCTCCTCCTTCTACATGGTCCGCATCATTTCCAAGGCGCCTTGCATGGTTCTTCGCCTGGGTTTTCCTATCGGCACCCCGGCACAGGCCCGGCACAAGGTGAGCAGGCTGACTGACCGCCCGAGGAGCTGCGATGTAGACTGTCTCCTTCCAAACCCCACAGAGCTGGGGCCTAGAGAGAGAGCCTCTCTCGTCTGCGGATCTCTTCTTCCAGATCTGCAGGGAGATCTTATTTTCCCTCAGATCGTATCGGGCTTGCGGGAAGAGATCCTACGGTTGCGTTTCCCGCACCGGGTGCAAAGTAAGGAACCAACACCTAAGGTGAAACGGAAAGGGCTGGGGGGTCTTGCGGGGGGCAGTTCTCCCTCCAAGTCTCCCCCCACACTGGGACCACAGCAGGCCCTCTCTGACCGGCCCTGCCTGGTGGTCCTGCATAAGCCACTGGACAAGCTCCTCATCAGGTTGGTATGGAATAGGTGGGGACAGGGCCTGGAGCATATGGCAGGGTGTGGCTTAGCTGGGTGTGCCTTCCCAGGTATGAGAAGCTACCTCTGGACTACAGGGCCCCCTTCCTGCTGACACTGGAGCCACCAGGACCACTGCCTTTGGTGTCAGGCCGCTCTGCGTCTTCCAGCCTAGCGTCGCTGTCCCGCTACCTGTACCACCAGCGCTGGCTCTGGAGTGTGCCCTCAGGACTGGCCCCCGCACTGCCACTGAGTGCCATCGCCCAGCTCCTCTCTGTCCTCACTGAGTAAGTCAGCCAAGCCTGCCGGGCAACATGGGTGGGGGAGAGCAGGTGTGGGCTCTGGGTTTGAGCTCTGCAGAAAACCTAAGCCAGGCATGGCCCTCTGTAAACACCAGTCTCTACTGCCACTGCTGGTACTGCTCCCCAACGCCCCTCTTTTATTTTGGCCTCTGGTCCTACTGAACTGTTACACCTGAGGGACCAGGTGTAGGCTGGTCCCTCACTGTAGGCTGAGCAGCAGCAAGCAAACAGATGGCTGTTGGAAGGCTGATATGTAAGTGGCACGGAGAGCAGAAGACATGCTCTGAGTGTCTCCTCCATCTCATCCTGTCCCTGCCCCCGCCTCCACGGGGCTTCAGAGTTCGGCTCTCTGAAGGGTTCCACTTCGCCTGCAGCGGGGAAGGAATCATCAACATGGTCCTGGAGCTTCCAATTCAGGTGTGTGCTGTCCCTCCTGACACCTTCCCGTCAGTCTGTCTTCATACCAGGGGCACCTGTCTCTGAGCGGGGTCGGGACTGGTGGACATTGTGCCTCACAGGAACCCTGTGACTGGAGATGCAAGACCGAAGGCCAGGCCCAGGACAGTGGCAAGGGCCTGAGGTTCTGAGGGTCAGGACTGGGGCAGGCTGCCTCTCTGCTTTGGTTGGCTTCGCCCAAGCTCTCCCACTCTACCCACAGAATGAGCCCCCTGGGCAGGCTGCTGTGGAAGAGAGGCACACGTGCGTTGTCCAGTACATCCTCTTCCCCCCACACTCTACCTCCACCAAAGACAGGTGAGACCCCCCATTCTCCCTGAGAGCTGTCTGTCCACATTCCCCCTCCTGAAGTTTCTTTCTCCCCTACCGGGAGAGTTGAGATTTTTCAGGCATGTTTCCAGATGTTTACCCAGGCAGTGTGGAGGGGCCACATGTAGTTTGTGGCTGTCCTACATGTCCACTGCCTTCTCCTCCTCTATGAACTGTCCCCTGTCGCGCAGTTGTGAATGGGACTCTCCTCTCCCAGGCTCATGGCCCTTCTGCCTTTAGTTTCTCCACAGATGATGACAATGATGTAGAAGTGGAGGCCCTGGAAGGAGACTCGGAGCTCAACCTGGTCACTGAGGTGTGGGTGGAGCCACAGTATGGACGAGTGGGACCTGGCCCTGAGAGCTGGAAGCATCTCCAGGACTTGACGTACTCGGAGATTCCAAGAGCAGTGAGTGACCTCAGAAGCGTCCTACCCCTCACTAGCGGCCATCCTCTTTGGAGTACTATGTTCTGAGGACTTCCTGGTCCCGCTGCACCTCTCTGTTCTGAATGTCTGTGATTGTGGGCTTCTTTGAGAACTGGAGGTACCAGGTGTTCTGGACTAGGAGAGACTGACCTGGACCATGGCTCTTTCCCTAGCTCCACCCTCGGGATGTGGCCTGCATAGGCTCCATGCTGAGCTTCGAATACCTGATCCAGCTGTGCCAGAGCAAGGAATGGAGTCCCCTGCCCCCAGAGATGCGGATCTCTGATGGTCAGTGGGGAAGGGTCCCGGGTGGAATGGGAAGGGGAGGAAATGGCCCCGGTCACAGTACTTGGTCTCCGTGTAGTCAGGTCAACATTCCCTCCCTCCTAGGATCAGACCAGGGAGGAGACTCCTGTGTTCATGAGATCCCTTTCCACTTTGACCTTATGGGACTGTTGCCTCAGTGTCAGCAGCTCCAGATGTTTTTCCTCCTGCTCTCCAGAGGTGGGTGAACTTTGACCCACTTTGCCCACACCTAGAGGGCCAGGAAGCCTGAGTATTGAGAATATTGAGCAGATGCGTCTGCGAGTGAGCAAATGAGTGATGGGGTCAGGAGGTGGCTGGAGGCCAGAGGAGGGGCTTTGTTGGTCAGGACTGAGTCGGGGGTACTGGGCAGTGGAGGTTCTTGGTGCTGAGCAGAGTGTGTGTCGGGCAGAGCCAGAGGGCGTCCCCCTCGCCGAGGGGCCCTGTCCCGCCAACGACATGGTGCTGTGCCTGCTGCACAGCTGCCTGGGGCAGGAGCTGAGTGACCGGGAGATCCCACTCACCCCCGCTGACCAGGCGACCTTCTTCCGTGGGGTGCTGCGGCGGACCTGCCACAGTCCAGGTGAGCTCCCGCTTCTTCCCAACCCCAGACTAACCCAGTCGCTTTCCCTACCCCTTAGGGCGATTTCTGTCTAGGCGTTGGCCTTGTCTTCCTCCCCTCTCTTCACGGCAGAGCCCTTCCCCTCGCCGGCCCTGCCTCCTTCCCCCATCTCTACCTGTATTGTAGGTCCAGAGGAGCCCCCAGTTGGGGGCTGTGAGATCCCGAAGGAACAAGCAGCTAGCAGTGCCCGGGCCTCTAGAGACTCCGTTCTTCCTGCCCTGGTCAGCACCGAACCATCTCCTTGGGCCCTTTTTCCTGCTTACCTCTTTATATCACCATGTACTCATACCCCAACTTTCCATCACCCTATATACTAAGTATCTCCTGCCAGGGCAGACACCCCCTTTGTCCTGGATCGTTGACGCTATTCCTAAGATTGGAGTCTGGGGTAGAAGGGGGGATGGAGGTTGGATGTTGCCGCAGAGTTCACCCTAACGTGCGTTCTCTCTCAGAGTGCAGGCCCTCCTGAAGCTCTCAAGCCTCTCATCTCTGCACAACCCCCTCAGTGGCGTTGCTATGCCAGGCTTGTGAACCCCCAGCATGTGTTTCTGACTTTTCTCCCAGCAACCTTCTCAGGTACCAACTGCTGGCCTTCCTCACTCGGAAATAAGCCTCTGCGCTCCCTTGCCAGCCTGTCAGGTGACTCTGATTTAGGACTCCCTTTTCCTCTTCAGATGTCCAGCATCTGGCCACCTATGGCCTGGAGGGACCTTTTCAGGAGGAGACAAAGCCTAAGTCCGGGGACTGGAACGGGACCCCCAGCCCAAAAGATCTGGGAGGAAGTGGTGTCAAGGCTCCCAAGGCCCAGGTCCCGATCCTCAGCGTTACCCCGGCCAGTGGTAAGGCTCCTGAATAAAGTCAGGTATGTTGGGGCAGAAGTGGGAACAGAGGGCTTGAAGGCCACACGACACCTCTTCCCACAGACAGCGCCCAGAATCCAGAAGAGCTGAGCTCACCCTTCCGTCGGGACTTACAGGCTTCTACTGGGCGTCAGGCTCCACAGGCAGAGGGCACAGATGGGCCCCGGACCCGGTGTCCAGTCTATGTCTATAGCTGTGCCCTGGAAGCACTACGGGAGCAAATGATCAGCATGCAGCCCCCTCAGCCACCCCGAGACCTCGTCTTCCGGTGAGTGCCCTCAGTGTTTACCTACGTCCTCCCCCATCCCTCAACTCTGGCCCCCAACCAAAGCATGTGTGGACAAGTTGAGGGTCAGTGGCAGGAACTCAGCTTCTTAGCCATGTCCTGCCAGCATCTTGCTGGGCTTCCTTCGAAAAACAACTTGGATGGGTCATGAATCCGTTTGACAGGGACCTGTGGGTAATCCACTGGAGAATGGTGGATGATGAGTCAGGTGTTACTTGGGGGAGTTGGCCAAGCTCTCTTTCCTCCCATTCCCAGGACTCAGTTCCTTGACCAGCCCTCCCCATCCTCCATCTGGATGGAGCCCAGGTACAAGGAGGCAGCCAACCATTGCGCCTTGCTACAGGAACACGCACAGCGATGCTATGTCCGCGGTGAGCAGGAGCCATGTGAGGGAGGAATGGGACCCTGCGGAGGAGATGCAGGGATTACCAGTGGCAGAGAGGTGGTTCCGAAGCTTGAGCCTCGTGGCCCCTTCCGCTTCCCTCAGGGCTGTTCCGGAGCTTGCAGCAAGGACAGAGCGTGACCTCTCAGGACTTGCTGACAGCAGTAGATGCCTGTGAGGAGCTACTACAAGAAGTAGACATCACTCCCTTTCTGCTCGCACTGTGTGGCCACACCCAGGGTTTGCCTCATGCACCCCCGAGCCCCGGTCCTCTCAGCCCTGGGCCTTTCAGCAGCAGCATTGAGGAGGGCCCTGAGCCTCGGGAACGAGCTGTTCTGGCTTCTGAGTCCAGGTGGGATTGTCCTTGAGTGCTGTGTAGAGTGGCACGTAGTCCTGTAAGCCAGGACCTTCTACCCAGAGGCATGACTCTGCTGGCTGCTCACCTCCTGCTCAGCTTCTTTTTCCCCTTTGGCATAAGCAGCAGTCTGCCTCCCTGCCTCTCCCCACTGCTCCCGCGCTGCTATGGAGTGTTGAGCCAGGGTAGAGTAGGGCGCTCCCCATTGCCCTCAGTGAAAGCAGAAGCTTGTTCTGAGGACATTCATACGAAAGTAGCAATCCCTGAATTCATATGAGTTTGACAGAGGCAAAAACTGTTTTGCCCGCCTCTGAGTCCCCAGTTCAACTTAGGAGCCGTCAGTTACTGCTGAGGGGAGGTGAAGGCAAGCAGGCAGGCAGCCCGTGGCTGGCATCTGCAGCCTGTGCATGCGGAAGAAGCAGAGGGTGAAAAGGCTGCTGTCTCCAGCCAGGTCCTGCTTGGAGCTCTGGCTCCCTGCTTCCGTGTCCCCAAAGTGAATATATTTTCTTCCCACCAAACTTCATTCTGCACTTGGGGTCTCCATCTTCAGTGGATGATGTCACCCTCCACCCACTGGTCCAAGTCAGAAAACTGGGAGTCCTTTACTCTTCCCTCTGCATACAGAGGTGCCTGGCCATTAGCAAATGTGATGGTTCAAGCCAGAATGTCTGCATTGGTTCTCTGCCTCTTCCCCTGCCCACGCCATTGAGCTAAGCACCCTTCCAGAGACAAGACAAACAGGAACGTGCACTCCCAGTTGGGAAGCAGGCGCGTCTAGGGCTTCTTGGTTAACAGCTCCCCCCACCCTCCTCTCCACCCACTTAGCATAGAGACTGAGGACCTCAGCGAGCCTGAGTTTCAGAGCGCACGCGCCCCTGGCAGTCTGGACCCTGGCCTGGAGATCTCTCTGACAGATGTCTGCCAGCTCCAAGGAGAGGCACATGAAGCCCTGCATAGCCTCATCCAGGTGGGAGTACGGTGAGGGTGGAAGAGGGTGGAGCCCCGCCTGAGCCAGGGGGTGCTGCGCTCCCCGGGGCTGGGCCGCTTACGTGCATGTTTAAGAGTAGCAGTGGTGGTCTGCCGAGCAGTGACTGACGTTCTGACCTCCTCCTGACCCCAACCAGGAGAAGTTCCTGGAGATCAGTGGTCTCCACTTCCGCACAGTGCCCTCCAATCCCCACTACTTCTTCTTCTGCCCTCCATCCAGCAGGCGAGAGGTGGGTGGTCTTCTTGCTTACTGTAACCCTCCTACTCCTGACCCAGAGCCCCTGCGGCCCCACCCAGCCCACCTGGATCCTTCTGACCTTGAGGTCCAGACGTGCCTTTTTCGTCCTGCTTTGGATCACACTGTTTCTTTTGTCCAGGACGAGGGCCCCCGGGACACAGACAGAAAAGTCAGTGACTTGGAGTTTTCAGAGGCTGAGTTTTTGGGAGAAGAAGGTTTGTGGGGCTGGTGGACAGAGGTGGGGAAGGCCGGTCTATGCCAGGATTCAGGGGCCTCCACTGTCGACCCCTCCCACTGACTGTGACGTGCACCCCTAGGAGACACATCTGCTGGCTGTGTGGTGACTGAGAGTGACCCTGAGCTGGAGGTGGAATACCGCGAGAGCCGAGAACCAGAGCTGGGGCCTGCAGGGCTAGACTCCACCTCACTGTCAGATGCAGACACCGTGAACCCTGATGAAGACTCCTTCAGTATTCTGGGGGGTGACTCGCCCACTGGACCTGAGAGCTTCGTTCATGACCTGCCGCCCCTCTTTCTGCACCTCACGTGCTCGGTGCGACTGCGTGGGCAGCACAGCTCAGTCCCCGTTTGTAGCCTGCCCACCTGCCTGGGTGAGTTTGGGAGTGCCCAAGGAGGACTGTGGGTCCCACTATAGCCTGCCTGCATGCCTGCCTGCTTGGGCACGGGTGGGGGGGAGTCTGAAGCGCAACTCTTTAGCACTGAGAACTTAGAATCTGTGCTTGTCCAGAGCTCCTAGGAGCCCTTCACTCTCCCCCTCTCGCAGGTCAGGTGCTCTGCAGTCTGGAAGGCCCTCCCACTGGAGGCCGAATTGCTCTGAGGGACCTCAGTGTCACTCTGGATGTCTTCGTGCTGACCCTGCCCCTGGAAGTGGAGCTCCCCCCAACCTCAGACCCGCAGCACCACCGGTGTGCAGCAAGTTTGGTGGGGGGGTCTGGAACCTTTTATGGGTAATGGGACCATTAAAGAATCCGGAGGCATTTGAGGACCTAAGGACACCTTAATGATTGGAAAAAAGGAGTCCTCAGGGGGCCTTGAGAGGACAGTAGCATTTGACCTTTCACTTTTGCTCACACCCTGTTCAGGTCAACATCAGAGAGCAGTGCTTCATTCCCACGTTCCCCAGGGCAACCTTCGTCTTTAAGGTCAGATGATGGCCTGGGACCCCCGTTTCCACCCCCAGAAGATGACAGGTACTTCCTTACTCCCTCCCAGAGTCCCTTATTCCCTCAGTTTTATTCTCATTAAACTAATATTTATCTTTCTTCCAATTAGACACCCAGGGCTGTCCAGCTTGGCCACACCCCACAGACTAGCTATTGAGACCACCATGAGTGAGGTGAGGGCCTTCCCTCCCCAAGCCCTTCACAGTGACAGCCCTCAACACGTGAGGGATATGAGGTACCCCTTTGTTCTGGGATTCAGTGAGGCCTCCCCCAGTCTGTGAAATGGTATCGCTAGTATCTTCTAGTTAAGATGATACCCCAGTCAGCAAGGGAGGTACCCTGTGTCACTTCCTGGATTGCTTTCTGACTTAGATCCGCTGGCTGCTGGAGGATGAGATGGTGGGGGCACTCCGAAGAGGGGGTATCCCCCAGAGCCCTGCCCTGCACCGTGCAGCAGCCCACATCTATAGCTCTGTTGGACGCTCCACCTGCTTTCGCCACACCATGCCACTGAGTTTTGTGTTTGGGCCAGAGCGTTCCCTCACACAATTCAAGGAGGTATGCTGCCCTCAGAACACTCACTGGCCACCTTGGGGTACATCCTTCCCTGGACACCAGATCCAGAAATGGAGGCCGTCTATGGATTTGAGTTCATAGAATTGCTCCTCCTTTCCACTTCCTGACTGATGTCTGTCCCGCATGCCCTGCCAGCAACCCGACTTGGTGGGCAAAGACCTAGCTGCCAACCTTGCCGCTGGGCCTGTTGGACCTTAGGCAAGTCACTGTACTTCCCATACCTTAGCAACGGGGATGCTTGTGTCTGCTTCACCAGGTAGTGTGAGTGTGGGGTGCCGTGTATAGGGAAGGCACTCCTGCCTAAACTGGGCCCTTGGCTGCTCCTCCTCAGGAGTTCCGACGCATCCACCTCCCTGGCCATGTTCTTCTTGAGGACCCTGACAGTGGCTTCTTCTTTGTGGCAACTGGCCAACAGCCAGGTGGGTCCCACGGGGGGCCCCCTTCAGCAGCCTGGGCGTGGCACAGCCATGATGACAAGGCCGAAGGTGTCGAAGGAGAGGTAAGTCTCTCCTGAGCTGACCGGGAAATGGAGAAAGTGGTGGTGGGTGTGTGGGATCTGTACTTAATCCTGTCTTTCTGCCCTTCAGGCCCTGACAGCCAGCTCCCCAGTCCCTGGCTCCCCAGAAGATTCTGAGGACCCCCCTCTCATCTCTCTGCCCAGCCTGCCACAGGGAGGTAAGAGAGGACTTGGCAGCAAAGACTTATAAATCCCCAGCACTGCTTCTGTCTATGGAGGGTGGTCCTAGGCAGGGTTGAGAGAGGCTCCAGCTCCAGGTGTTTCCCTTATCTTTCCAGGAGGTCAGCCTGCACCCAGCCGGGGACTAAGCCTTATGTCCAGTCAGGGCAGTGTGGACTCAGACCACCTCGGTAAGCTGGGGCAGGAAGTGAGGAACTCTGATTTGCTGGGAACTGGACTTAAGGCTGCATAAGGAGTGGTCGGGGTAGGGGCATCAGAAGGGACTATCCTGGGAGGGCCCGTCCAGCCTGACGCACTTGGAGACTCAGATGAACTCAGCGCAGCTAAGGATGGTGTTAACTTGGGCACATTTGACACAGGTTACGACGGTGGCAGCAGCGGCTCGGACAGTGAGGGTCCCCATGAGACCGTGGGTGAGAAGGCTCCCTTCACGTTGCGGACCCCACCTGGACCAGCGCCCCCACAGCCTTTGCTCTCAGGCCTCCCTGGGCCCTGCCTGCCGGACTTCTGGCTCATCGTGCGGATACTACAGGACCATGTAGATGTGTATGGTCATGCAAGGTAAGTGGAAGCCAGGGCCCTGCACCCCAAATCTGATGTCAGCTTCCTTTCCCTGTTCCCACAACACCTCTCTCTAATGCTGTTAAAAACTGAGACTTGGGGCTGAGGGTTCAGATAAGGGTCTAATTTGTATTCTGAGGTTGGCGGCTCCTGACCACTTCCCATAGCCTGCAGCAAAGCTGTTCACCATACTTTCTTAATGGAATTGAATAGCTGATGCGAATTTTGGCTCTTCACTGAGCACTAAAAGCACCTGCAGTTCAAAAGAAGGAGTAGCAGGTAATACTTAACAAGTCCTGACGGCCTGGCAGGTGCTGTCCTATGTGTTTTCACATGGATCTGCCCGTTAGGTAACAGCCCTACAAAGTGTTATTATCCTTGCAGTATAAATGAAGACACGAAAGCAAGTGAAATGCTTAGCCAGAGTCATAGCTAGTCAGCGGTAGAGCCAGGATTCCTACCCAGGCACCTGGTTAAATACTGCTCTAACGATGGGTGCGGTGAGTTGAGCGAAGGAAAGACCTTCATTCTGATAAAGAAGACCTGAGAATAAGGATGACGTGAGCTACAGGGTGAAAGCCTCGGTTTGATCACAAATGGCAGCTGGTGAGGACAGTATGGAGCCTGGGCCTCCAGAACTGCTATAGAGAATTTTTTCTCTCCTATTCTGCATCATATTTACCGCCCCTGTCCAATCCTACTTCCTTTTCATAGTTCCTCCGGGCCCCAGTTCCCATGAACCTTCCCCCACTCAGAGTCCTCCCCACTGCAATTCTGTTTCTGGGCCATCCTTTCTAGAAGCCTGATTAGGGAGGACGGGGGGCCAGGCACTGAATGTCGCCACCTGCAGCAGCTCCTGACAAGACGAGTTGGAGAGATCTGCAGGGAGGTGAACCAGGTGAGGGGCAGCAGGGCGAGGGCTATCTGGGTGTGGGACACAGCCTGGATGAGGGTCGTCAGGTCCTCAGGTCTGCAGGTGGGAGGCTGCGCATCGCCTTGGATGTCGTCTTTGACCCCGGCCCCTGGGATGCTGTTCCTGCTGAGCTCCCTACAAATGGACGCCTCCCTAGCCCACCCCAGTGTGTGGGTCACCCTCGTACATTTCCAGTGACTGGGCTGCTCCCTCTTGTTGCACTGTGCTAGCATCAGGGAGATAAAGGTGAACAAAACTTTTGGAGCTTTTGTTAAATGATGGAGACCGATATTAAACAACAAAATCACACAAATTATTCTCGTTACAACTGCCAATCCTATAAAGGAAAAACAGATTGCTATGAGAATTTATGAGGGGGAGCTGACCGTCTCAGGGACAGCTTCTTGACGAAGTGATTTTTAAGCTGAGCGCTGAAGGCTGGTGGATACATTCTTCAGGCAGTGTTCTGCACTGGCGTGCGGTGCTCGCAGCCCAGGGACTGTGGGGCACCGCCCTGGCCTTCTGGTGGTTACGGATGCGCTCCCTGGCCTCCGGGCCCCATCAATAATGGGCATCTTCGGCTTTCGATCATCCCTCGCCACTGCCATCAGTCTGCGAGGGAATACTGCCGTTCCCTGATGCCTCGCTCCTCCTCCTCCTCAGCGGCTGCTTCTTCAGGACCTTCATGACAGTCACATATGTAATTCTCTTCTGGTCGCCGAGAGTGAAGAAGAGCTGTGGCGCGGCGAGACCCTTTTCCACTCACGTCAGCGGGCACCACTGCCCAGCGATGGTGAGTCCCCTAGGAGCTTCCCTCACAAGGGCACTGCTGCCCTCCCCTCTACCCAGCACTCTGAGAGGCCCAGGGTGGGGTCCTGGTCATCAGTGGCAGGGAGCACAGGGACAGCGAGGAGGGACGAGCACCTGGCTGCCGCGAGCTCATCAGTGTTTCAGCACGAGCAGTCGGTGCAGGATGGGAGCAGAAACCAGAGGAGCCTGAAAAGTGAAAGGATGCTAGCTGGGCAGAGCGGAGAATAATGGCTCTTTCAAGTAGCTTGGCAGTGAAGACTAAGTAGATATGGCAACAGCTGAAGGAGGATGGGGGCAGGGAAGGAATCGCCAAAGGAGGCAGAGACCTGAGCGTGATTATGTTGCACAGGACAGGGCCGGCAGTGAGGGAGACGTTGACAAATGCAGGAGAGAGGGGGTCACCGAAGGGGCACCTGGCTGTGGCCTCTCTTCCTTAGGACATGACTTTGCCTGGCCCTGCTTTGTTTTCCAGCATGAATTTTTCCCCTGGGGTCAAGGAGGGGGAAGTGCCCCCTCACAAGTGAGAGCACCAAAGGGAAGGAGCCTGAGAGGCCCAGTAGGAGGATTCACCTTCTGATGGGCTGCCCCTCCAGGAGGTGGGCACAGGACACCCTCAGGGATTCCTGGGATTTCTCGTCATAAGGAAAAATGACGGTCTACTCAGGGTGGTATTGCAGTCGCGACCTGTCTAGTCCCTCCAAAGGCCTGATCACTTCTTATGGAGGGAAGCCCAGTCATGTCATTTCTTTGCAGTTCTCTCTCCTTTCTGGTTCAAAAGTAAAGTCCGATCGCTTCTTGTTTTTAACATTTTCTGTCCTTCTATAGCTGAATGTTCCTAACAGCTGTGGAGAGTTTCTCAGCACATCTTGGGATGTCTCCATGTCAAAGCAGACTCCCCATAATCAGTGGACTTCCAGGAGTTTGGAAGAGCTAGGGAGGGGTTTCTTCTGCAAATTGACCGTGACCTGGGACAGCCAAACACTTTTACTTCAGAATGACTTCTAGCCACCTGAGCTGCGTGCCAGATCCCAGGCATAGCCGTCCTCATTTTAGTCTCTCCAGATGCTTTCACTGAAACCTTTAGCAACCAACATTCTGTATGAAACTCTGTAGCCTCCTGAGTCTCCTGTAAGCTGCCCATATCCAATAGCAGCTTCTCCAGGAACCCAGCTGCTACCTGCTAGCAGGTTTCTTGTCAGCCTGGAATCCTGGAAATGGGACTGTAGCCACAGGCTTTTGCATATGGCCACATTGCCTTTGGGGCAGCTGTCCTCCAAAGCACTGACACAGCTTCCGCCCACTCTGCTGTGAGCGCTCATACCCTTTTTACAATGGGGCTATTGTTACAGATCCCCATGGCCGACACAGGTGGGACGACTAATGTGATGTGTATTATATGACAGGGTCAGACTGGCTTGGCATAATCACCAGGATGTTCTCCTGTTTTGCCTTTACTGAAGGAGAGGGAACCCCTTCCCAGCTCCCTTCTTCCTAAGGGCACACCTCTGGCTGGCCCTGTCTTGTGGTCCAGAGTGAAGGGCAGGCCCATTCACAGGTGTGAAGTCGGGTGCAAAGCTGTGTGTCTTCTTTCTGACTCACTGTCTCCCATCCTCCAGATTATGCTGCTGATGAGAACTGTGCACCCCGAGGCTACTTAGCGGCCACAATGCAGTTTGTCCCTGGCCATTTCTCCTGTGATGTTGTGTGGGGAACCGTAATTCGAGTCCATTCACGCCTCAAAATGGGACCCAGCATGGGAGTCTCTCGGGGTACGTGATCGGCATGAATGGCCAGGTGGAGTGGAGGTGGAGAGTGGATCTGGAGAATGAGTTCCTGAGCCCATGTTACCCCCACAGCCATCCAGGCCCTGCGCTCTGTGCTCAATGCCTTCTCTGTGGTGAACCGGAAGAATATGTTTGTTTACCAGGAACGGGCAACAAAGGCTGTGTACTATCTTCGGTACGAGGGTCTCAGGAAGTTGGGTGAAGTGTGGGTCAAGGGTGATACAGGAGGAACAGTGTCCAAAGACCTTGTCACTTTCCCAGGCTTCTGGAGACTTCCTGCAGCGAGCGGCCTTGGGAAAGTGATTCTCTGCCCCCCTCCCTAGCACTGTCCCGCAGCCAAGAACCCATCTACTCTGAGGAAGCCTCAGTATGTATCGCTCACTCCCTGCTTCCCACAGGCTTCACTCAGACTTTGCTCCCTAGAGCCAGGCCCTGACCAGAGTTTCTCCCTATACAGGGTCCTCGTTCTCCCCTGGATGTGGCTGCCGGCCGCAATTCAGACACCACTCGTCCCGTGGGCCAAGTGGACAGACATATCCAGCTGCTGGTGCACGGCGTAGGACAGGCAGGTAAGGACTTTAAGGAGCAGATGAGGTTCCAGGCTCTTTCAGGATGCCTCTTGAGCCTTCCTGTAGTCTAGCTCTTACTACGCTCTGGGCTTCCCTCAAGCAGGAACTGGGTGGGAAAGGATAGACCGTGTGGTGTTCAGGGAGTAGGACCTATAGCTGAATGAACTGCCACTTGGAGGAGAGCTGATATTGTTGATGTCCAGATAGGCCGGGTGACTGGAGGGATGGTAGTTCTGCTGGCCCCGTACCAGGAGCAGCTTTGGGGTGAAGGTGATGACTTCAGTTTGGGATCTGTTGCGACTGAGCTGTCCAGTAAGGCCACTGGATTTTCCAGCTAGTTTTTATGGTTCATTTAATGTGTACCAGGTCTTGGGCTAAGACTATTATGTATGAAGTGAACGCTATTACTATTATTCCCACTTTATGGATGAGCGCACTGAGTCTTTGAGTGGTAAGGCCCACTGGGCCATAGTCCCACAGTGAGTAGCTTGGCAGAACTAGAACCCAATCTGGCTGCCACCAGTATGGGGGTGGGGGACAAATGTTTGCTCCTAGGGCTTAAGGATGAGTGGGAGTCGGATAGCCGGGTCCTCTGCCTGTGTCTCAACCTTCTCCCCCTGGCTGTGTTAAGGTCCTGAGATCACAGATGAGCTGGTGCGGGTTCTGCGTCGGCGCCTGGATGAGGCCACGCTGGACGTCATCACGGTCATGCTTGTTCGGAACTGCAAGCTGACACCAGCTGATGTGGAGGTCAGCCCCTCCCTCCAAGAGCCCCTGCAAGGCTCAGACGCAGGGACAGACTAGGCTGGAGCCTCCACATTCAGCTGACTGCCCTTCCTGCTCTCTGTAGTTCATCCAGCCCCCGGGAAGTCTCCCCTCAGAGGTCCTGCATCTGGCCCTCCCCCCATCTTGCCGGCCCTGGCTCCCTGCCCTGGCCTGGTACCTGCGGCAGAATCTGCTCATCTTTCTGCACTCTCCCAAGTACACAGACAGCAACAGCCGAAACCACTTCCAGGTGAGATTTCACCTGCCTGGGCTGCCCTCCTACACGCCCCCATGCACACATACCCCCGTATTGTGAAATATTTTCTTTTTTTTAATTTTTTAAATTTATATCTATTTGACATCAACTGTTGTCCCCATGGAATTCCCACCACCATTTCTACTGTGAACTATTTTCTAAGGTGCCCCAGTGCGCCTTTGACCACAGACCTGCCCCCCATACACATACCTTTGTGATCTACCTGTGTCCCCCAGTCCCACTGCGAACATATCCCGTGACGACCTGTCCATCTGCCTGGTCTGAGCCCTCTGTGGCTGTTCTCTCCCCAGCATCCACTCCCACCACAAGGTGGCCTCCCTGACTTGGACATCTATTTGTATAACAAGCCTGGTGGACAGGGCACCGGGGGCAAAGGTACAGTGCAGGGCCCAGGCCTGTGGCACTACCAGGTGTGGGAAAATCTGGGAGGGCCTGTCCAGCCTCGCAGCTGGAATGGGGGCAGGAATGGGGGCTGGTCTGGAAGTTCCAAGTTTGAGCCGCCTTGTGGATTTCTACCCAGGAGTCGCCTGCATCACTCTAGCCTTCGTGGACGAGGGAGGGCACCCCATCTCATTGGCATCATGGCCTCCATCTTCTCCCGGTCCCCCAGACCTCCTGAAAGAGGAGGAATTTGAGCAACTCACCCAGGTCACTCGCTGCCCAGTCGTGCCAGACAGTTCTTCAGGTGGGTTAGAGGAGCGGGTATTCAGTTAATGCTGCGGAATGAGGGGCACCCTCAAATGCCCCTCATTCTCTCCAGCTCCAGATGGAGCCCCACGGCTTCGACTGGATGTGTGGGAAAAGGGCAACATCAGTATTGTGCAGCTGGAGGAAAAGCTCCGAGGAGCCGCTCGCCAGGCCCTGGCTGATGCCATTATGGAGCTGCGGTTGCTGCCAGCCTCACTGTGCACAGAGGACACACCTCCTGGTAAGTGGGGTCCAGAGGATACCACAAATCCAAGCAAGATGGTGTGGCAGGTGAAGGGTGCGAAGGTGGGGGCCCAGGAATGCATTGCAGAGGCCCCATCAGAAATGCACACAGTTGTCTGTTACCTTCAGCATCAGCAGGATGATCATCTGGCAGAATGTACATGTGCACTTGGTCACCCACTTAGGAAGGAAAGCTCGTCAGAGCCCACTTCGCACAAACACATGCATCATGCACTGTCAGTTGCACATACTGTCATTCACTGATAGGTAAAGGGTGGGTACGCCGTCTTAGTCTCGGGGCTAGGTTGTCCGGAATGGCCACTGTGGTCAGTGGTGAAATCCGGAATATCTGGTGTCCACAGGAAGTCTCAGGAGCGGGTCTTTGGAAACCAAGAGCTCAGCAGGACGGGCTAGCACCTTTCCTCCTGGACCTGGCCCTGGCTCTGGGGAGCCTGTGACTCCCCCCAGCAAAGCTGGCCGGCGTAGCTTCTGGGACATGCTGGTAATGGAAGAGTGGGAGAAAGTGGTGAACTGGCATCTACTTTCTTGCCTGCCCCCGCCCCCCCAACACTCCCTGGCAGGCCTTGCCCCAGATCTCCTTTTATATAAAGCCACTATCTCCTGGATCAGAGTTTGGAAGTTCTCATGGAAGCTCTCATTCATGTAGAGAGGGCTTCATTAAGTACTTTCATTTCCACCTTCATTGGGGTCCTCACAGCCTGTAAAATAAGTGGGACTTTCACCATTCAGGTAACTTAGGCTCAGGAAAGTGGAGTGGCCTACCCATCACTGCCGCTATCTAGAATCCTCCAGAAGCCAGGGTCTGAACCGGGCCCCCAAATCCTCGGGCTCTTGTTGCCTCCTTCCTCTACCCTTTCCCAGTTTCCCCTTCCAGCCCCTCATACACTGCATTGCCCCCAGAGTAAAACAGAATGTGGGGATTTGGGTTCCCCCAAAACAACTGATGACATTGTCCTGGATCGGCCAGAAGACACTCGAGGCCGGAGGCGTCACAAAACCGAAAATGTTCGCACTCCTGGTGGAACTGAGAGGGCACCAGGCTCAGATTCTGGAGCCCAGAGACAAAGGTGTGTGTTGTGATGTGGGCTCGTGTCATGGGCGGGTGTGGTGTGGAGTCATAGGTGGGTTCTCTGCACAGGTTTGCATGGAGACGTGTGTCACATGTGGGTGCAAGGCTCTTACTTCTGCTGTGTCTGCAGGCGCCGGACCACACAGCTAGAGGAGGGCGAGGTGGGGACCCTACAACCGGTGTTTGCTTGTGTCACTCAGCGCTGGATGGAGTTTATGGTCCAGATTGGTGAGACTGCAGACCCCCTCTCTCCCAACCTGGGGCCTAGTCCTGGGCCACAGCGTGACAGCCCTGCCCTGTTTCCAGGTTGCGCCTCAGTGTCCAGGAGCTCCACCCACATGGTGTCCCGCTTCCTCCTCCCGTCCATCCTGTCTGAGTTCACCACTCTGGTCACCTCAATGACTGGAGACACCAGTGTCCGTGTGTTTGAGCAGCATTTGTGAGTTTGGGGTCACAGGCTAAGCTAGGTGAGGCGAGGGCCAGGCCGGGAGAGGTGATGGCCAGGGAAGGGGACCATGGATATCCATCCCTCACTCCCACTAGGGGTTCAGAGCCAGAGAGCTTCAGTGCTTGTTCCCTTGGACAAGTGGGCCCAATGCCACGCCCAGCAGCTGAGCGGCACCTGCTGCTTCTGGGAAGAAACTTCCTGCAGTGGAGGAGACCAACCCAGCAGGGTGAGGGCATGGCCCAGGGAGGGTGGGTTCAGTGACTGACTGCAGGGGCTCTCTCCCCAGGGCCTCATTGTACTCCTCCCCTTCCTCACAGCTGCCAAAGCCGTGCAGCGCTTCGAGCCGGGAGGTGATGGGAGCTTGGGGCGAAATGCTCCCCGCCAGAGGTTCTTGCTGCTGGAAGTCGTGGACAAGAAGGTAGATGTGTGGGGCTGGGGCTGGGGCTGATGGAAGAAGGGGTTCTGTCATCTCACTGATCCTGACCCCTGACTTCCAGCTACAGCTGCTGACCTACAACTGGGCCCCAGACCTGGGGGTGGCACTGGGCAGAGCGCTGGTTCGCCTTGTACAGTGGCAGAATGCGCGGGCCCATCTCATCTTCTGCCTCCTCAGCCAGAAGCTTGGACTCTTCCATCATTACGGCCAGTTGGATTTCCCAGTGCGGGATGAAAAGGTGCCTGCTACTCTGGTTTCCCCTCTCCAGTTTTGGCTTCTGAAGTCAGCTGAAGGAAGTACTAGCTCAGAGCAAGGGGTGGAGGGGACAGACTGAGAGCAAAAGCAGTGGGCCTGGGAGTCAGAGAAGGTCTGAGGATGGGAGAGAAGATCTGAGGGCAGAGGCCATGAACCCGTTGTGAGGCTCCATCTCTCTCAGGATCCAAACCCATTCCTACTGCCAACCATGGAAGCAGAGACCCTCATCCGGAGTGCAAGCCCCCCACTGAGCCGTGAGCAGGGCCGGCTGAGTGGATCCTCTCGGGGTGGGGGCCCCCTTCCCCTGGACACATTCCCCTTTGATGAGGCCCTGAGGGATATCACTGCTGCCCGTCCCATCTCCTCCTTCGGTCCTGTGCCCAGACCCCCTGACCCAGTCACCTACCACGGACAACAGTTTCTGGAGATCAAGATGACCGAGCGCAGAGGTACGGGCACTGGGCCAGGCCCTGGATGGGGCCCCTGTGCAGTTATGGGGGAGGGGCAGCGGCTCCTGGGGCCACTACAAATACTTTCTCCCTGCAGAGTTGGAGCGACAGATGAAAATGGAGAACCTGTTTGTAACGTGGCAGCAGCGTTCTGCCCCAGCCAGCATGCCTATCAGTGTGAGTGACTCACCAGCCGCCTCCGGGAGCACCTCGTGACCCTTTCCCAGCCACTGCTAAGTGCTCACTGCCCATGTACCCAGGCTGGGGAGCTGGAGACCCTGAAGCAGTCGTCCCGCCTGGTGCATTACTGTGCAACGGCGCTGCTCTTTGACCCCGCTGCCTGGCTGCATGGACCCCCGGAGACCTTGGGGCCCCCTGAGGGACAGGTGAGGCTCCTAGATTTCTCTCATGGGGTCACCCTGTACCCCAAGTAACCTCCATTCCTCCACCACCACGGGGAGGTTGACAGAAAGTAGAGCCTGCGTTCATCTCTCCCACAGCGACGCCATCGCCCCGAGTCAGGTTCTGGGAGCCGAGACGCTCCTTCAAGCTGCGAGTCCTCAGATATGCCCCCACCCGTGGCACGCGAGGAGCCTTGGCTGAAGGAGCTGAGCTTGTCTTTCCTGCAGCAGTACGTGCAGTATCTGCAGAGCATGGGCTTCGTGCTGGTGCCACTGCGGCCTCCCTCGCCTGCCCGCAGGTGATTCCCTCCTCTCTCACGGGTCCCGTGTGCTTGGTCAGTGGGGCCACATACACAAGGACCGTGGACACTGATGCAGCCCTCACACATGTCCTGTACGCTTCAGGCATCTCAGGGAGCTCACCACCACCATCACACACAGAAGTGGGTACGGTCTCACAGCGCTGTGCCCCAACTCGTATGCTCGCAGGCTGGATCTGGGTCCGCTGGATCTGCGTGTGCGTAGTTCCCATCCTGACCGCTCCTGAAAGTCTATGCAGTTCCTGGCGCAGGAATTACTTTCCTCATGAGGTTACTTGCCTTTCCTGCCAGAGACTCCTGCTCCAGGCCTACTTGTTTCATTGTCCTCGGCCTATTCCTGGTCTTGTCCATTTGCTGGCCATAGTAACAGGCCTGAGGCTTAGGAGGTACGCAGGCCTGCCATCTCCATCTGCCACCTCCCCAGGGCTCAGTGAAGAAATTGCACAGGCATCTTTCCTGTCCTGTTTACATCTCAAATTCCCAGGTCTGTGGCTCCTACTGTGTTCGCTCAACATCTGAGGCTCCATATCCATTTTCCCAGTCTGGGAAAATATTCTCACGTTACTTACATTCACGTTTCCAGAATTGTGAATTTATCAAGGCATTTTCTACTTTTCCATTTTCAAGCTGGTTAAGTGTCCCCTTTTCAAACCAGTCAGCGTAAATTGTACAGGTACGTTGCTTGGGAATGGGCATACGTTCTGAGAAACGTATTGTTAAATGCTAGTACACAACCTATACACACACACACACAACTCGTTGTTGACCAAAATGTCATTTAATCGTGCTCAACTGTACAGGACACTACCCTAACCCAGAAAGCCAACACTAATTTAGCATTTTTTGTTACCATCCCTCTTTTCCAGGCCTCAGAAGGAAAGGACAGGCCTGTACCTCAGGGACCACCCTCCACTTAATTTCTCAGTGAGAGAACGCCAGAGAGGGGATACCCAGCTTGCTGCCCTTGACGGCCAGAGCTCAGCTATAGAAGATTCTGGGAGAGACTTTAGTTACCATAATTTCCATTCAGTTATGTTCATTCTCAAAATCTGAATTCCTTTTAAAAACAAGACATTATTAAGTTAAAATATTCCTAGGGTAGGGGCCTCCCTGGTGGCGTAAGGGGTTTGGTCACAGCGCTGTGACGCTATTGGCAGTCACTGCAGCACAAGTTTGATGTCTGGCCAGGGAGCTGACCCACATGGCGTGGCAGACCTCTCCTGTCTGACCTGCTGCTCCCCTCAACAGCGTATTTCAGTCAACCTGCCTGTTTTGTTCCCTGCTCTGTCTCTGGTGAATCCTCTCAAAACCCCCCCCACCCCTGCACCTCTGGCCTACACCCCAGTAAATCCTTCAAAAATTTTTTTGAAGATCCTAGGGTAAAGTTATTTTCTCACCTGTCTTTAACAGTCACCAATCACTAGTTAAGTCTTGTCCCGATTTCCCTGTGGATTAAATAGGACATTTCTTCTCGACAGAGGCTTTGAAACTCCCCCGACACATTCACCAGAAGAGAGTTCTGGTGGCTTGTAGCTCCTCAGTGTAACAAGTGGATCCCACTAACCCTTTTTGTTTTGTCCTTGTTCACAGTAACTTCTCTTCTTTTTCCCCTTGCCTCTGATTTGAGGGAGAACCAGTAGCCCTAAGCAATGTTGAAACTGCCATTCCCCAGTCAAAAATTAACTCTTTTGGGGCCTCTCTGGTGGCACAGGGTTTAAGTCTCAGCGCTATCAAGCTATCACCAGCCACTGCAGCACAAATTCAATCCCCAGCCAGGGAGCTAACCCACATGGCACAGCAGACCTCTCTTGTCTCACCTGCTGCTTCCCTCAGCAGTGTGTTTCAGTAGATCCTCCTATTCCCCACTCTGTCTCTGGAGAGTCTTCTCACCTCCCCCACCCCAACCTCTGGCCTAGACCTGTGTTCTTGTATGCATAAATAAATGAAATCTTTTTAAAAAGAATCCTTTTCCTTTTCAAAAGAAAGAACATCACCAGGGCATTAAGAATCTCCTTGAATTTTCTTAATGAAATCTTAGATGTGCATTGCCCTCTCCCTTCCTGCCACCCCCGCTATGCAGATGTCTCCCCATATCCGTAGAATCCCCTTTGAGCCTACACTCATCTCACTATGCAGAGAGACCTGGTCCCTCCCTTCCCGTGAGCGCTGCTGGTACTTACCTGCTGTGGAGATAGCCCCAGCCTTCAGTCCCAGCCTTGCCATTGCTCACCGTGGGGCCCCAGCAGGTCCTTCCCCTCTCTAGGTCTGCTTCCCCTCCTGCAAAAAGATTCCATGAGGAGTGGGTCTGATAGCTGCGATCCTCCCTCACAGGCCTGCCTCATCCTCTTGTTCCTTTTTTCTGCAGCACCAGCCGGCTGCGAGCCATGGCTATCCTTGGGACAGAGGGCCGAGGCTCCTTCTCCTGCCCTAAAAACAAAACTGATGGGAGCCCCAAGGTAATGTGTCCTCAGGTAACGTCTCATCCAGTAAAATCAGTGTGGCCCCAGACACCAGCGTCACTGAGCCCTCGTTACCTCCCTGCTCCAAGATCCGTCATCCTGAATGAGGGCTAAGGTGCTTGCTCCCAGCCTGACACCATTAACACCACTACCAGGGAGCTTTTTCCCCGCTGGCTAAGGCGGATAAGGCCTAAAGCCTTGGCCCTAAACCCTAGTTCTTTTTCTCTACTCAGAGCGCTGGCTCTCCCGTCACCACCTACCACCTGCAGCGGGCACTGCCTGGGGGCATCATCCTCATAGAGTTGACTTTCCAGGTGAGTAGGAGGCGTGCTGAGTGGGAAGAGCCAGCCCCACTTGTCTCTTGCCCTCCTGACCTGACCTTCATCCTATCTCCAGGGCTGTTATTTCTGCGTCAAACAATTTGCCCTGGAATGTTCCCGAATCCCCATGGGTCAAGCTGTCAACTCTCAGGTATGTGGTAGGGACAGCGGTATATAGGGTCTCAGGTATCATCATTGTACCCCCAGTATGCTGTGGCCAGTGACAGTAATGCATGAGCCATCTGGCGTAGTGATGGTCTGGTGCTCCGAGCTGGCATATGACAGGACTTCCTAGATTCTGCGGGAGTCCAGAGCCGCATTCAGCTGTAGCCCTGGTGGCTGGAGGCAGCTCAGCATCCTCCGGTCATTCTGGCAGTGACAGTAGCCTACTGCAGTCAATCCATAACCATGGGCGGTGGGTAGACAGGAGTGGGCCAGGAGTGGCAGATACATTTTCCCACTTTGCTAGAGTATCGGTGGGAAGGACCCACCCCCATTGCTCTCTTGAGCTTCCTCAAGCCCTTTTGACTTCCCTGACCTCTGATTTCCATCCACATACCTAATGTCTAATCCTACTTGAATTTTTAAATGGCTTCATTAATACTGTAATTTGTTAAGTATTGAGTGCACACATTAGGAGAGTTGCTTCTGTACAGGCTCACAGAGCTTGAATAATTGGCCCTGCGCGCATAGCAAGTTGGTAGCACTGTTGGTGGCACTAGTGAGGTTGAAATCTAGGTCTTAACTCTGAGGCACACCGTTGGGTATTTCAGTCTAACACTTCCTCTGGTTTTATGAAGACCTTTGTTGTACCTTCATGGTAGATGAGGAAACTGAAGTAGAGAAAGACTGATTTATCCCAGATCATATAGTTCCTTTGGCTTCTGAACTCTTGCTTCTTTGACAGTCACTTATTTTCTTTCCTGTTAACACCTATGCCCAGTGTTCCCCAGTGAGTGATCATATAAACCCAACCTTTCCAAGAAAAACTTTCTAATAGTAAATAATTACATACCTGACCATCCTGTTTAAAATGGCAGCTGCTTCACCACTTGATTTTCCACAACATTGTCTCCTAATGTAGGATGTATTTTAGTCATTTACTTGGCCTAATGTTTATTTTATTTCAAGACCAGAGTGTAAGCTCCTCGAGGGCAGAGGTTTGTTCCTCTTTGCCAGTGTGTCCCCAGACCTAGACCAGTCCGAGGCAGGCACATGGTAGCACTCAGCAAGTATCCATGAACCTGTGGCAGATCTGAGGGGACTCTGGGGTAGAGTAAAAAGGCCCATCTCTCTGTCAGTCAGTTCCTGTAAACAGGTACAGTCCAGTATGAAAGACTACTGTGAGGAGGACCTCCCATGCAACGGGGTGAATCTTGAGGTCCCTCTTCCTGCAGAAGAGAGGCAATGGGAATGTACAGGGAAGCCTGGGCTACTGTGTCCTCAGCCAGTCCCCTGCTGCCCACTCTGTAGCTGTCCATGCTGTTCACGGAGGAGTGCGACAAGGTGCGGGACCTGATGCACGTGCACTCGTTCAGCTATGACTTCCACCTGCGCCTCGTGCACCAACATGTGCTGGGCACCCACCTCGTGCTGAGGCATGGTTACCACCTCACCACCTTCCTGCGACACTTCCTGGCCCACCACCCCGACGGTCCCCATTTTGGCCGCAATCACATTTACCAAGGTTGGTGCCCAAGGGCAAGTCAGAAAAACAACAGGCCACCAGGTATCTCCAAGCCAGGGCCAGTGAGGCCACTCCCAAGGGCCAGACCTCGTCTCCATCTCGTGCTGCACATTGTTATCACCTCATGTTGCCTTGGACCCTACCCCTATGTTGCTGTCATGTGCCTGTCTTAAGTTCTTCAGTCTGTTTCATGTCAAAGTTGAGGTCCCAGTTCATGTGTACCCTGCCCTCTGTCCCAAGCCACTTTTGTCCTGTCGCCGTGTCCTCCGTGACCTCCATGTGCTCCTCAGAAAGGGAGAGCATGTCTACCTGTCAAGCAGAAAGGTAGGGCCTCCTGTCCCCTGCCCCACCAAATCAGTGTGCCCAAGCTCAGTGTCTCCTATAACTCGCCCTCAGGGACACTGGAGCTCCCCACACCACTCATCGCTGCCCACCAGCTGTACAACTATGTGGCTGACCACGCCAGCTCCTACCACATGAAGCCACTGCGCATGGCCAGGCCGGGGGGGCCGGAACATAATGAATATGCACTGGTGTCGGCCTGGCACAGGTAATGTGGACAGTGGGCACTTCAGGTAAAGCTTAAGCAGGGCCAGAGTGGCAGTAGCAACTCGTGTTTTCTGGGCAGAGAGGGTGGGGTTGGCTTGTTGGCGCCTCAGAGTTGACATCTCTCCCACCCTTACCACACAGCTCTGGCTCCTACCTGGACTCTGAGGGACTTCGCCACCAGGATGACTTTGATGTTTCTCTGCTTGTCTGTCACTGTGCCGCACCCTTTGAGGAGCAAGGAGAGGCAGAGCGGCATGTTCTGCGGTCAGCTGACCCCTCCCACCCTGAATAAGCCTGTCACCCAGCCCCTGCCACCCTCACCCCAAGAGTCTTCAGCTCTGACCACCACTCTCCTCGCCCCCCGCTTCCCCAGGCTGCAGTTCTTCGTGGTGCTCACCAGCCAACGAGAGCTCTTCCCCAGACTCACTGCTGATATACGCCGGTTCCGGAAGCCACCCAGGCCACCCCCTGAGCCCGAGGCTCCCGGGAGCTCAGCTGGTAGCACCGGGGAGGCCTCAGGGGTTGGTCTGGCACCTGGTCTGGCTCCCCTGTTCCCCCCACTGGCTGCAGAAGTGGGAGTGGCACAGGGACGGCTGGCTCAGCTGGTGCGACTGGCTGGAGGACACTGCCGCCGGGACACCCTGTGGAAGCGCCTCTTCTTGCTGGAGCCACCAGGACCTGACCGGCTGCGGCTCGGGGGGCGCCTGGCCCTGGCTGAGCTGGAGGAGCTCCTCGAAGCAGTCCATGCCAAATCCATTGGGGACATTGACCCCCAGTTGGTAGGTGGCTTTGGTGTCTAAAAGGGGCTGGGTGGATGCTGCGAATTTCCCAAGCAGCCTGGGTGGAGGCTGCAGGGGCTCAGGTGACTCCGGGACCTGTGGACCTTCCTCCAGGACTGCTTCCTATCCATGACCGTCTCCTGGTACCAGAGCCTGATCAAGGTTCTCCTGAGTCGCTTTCCCCAGAGCTGTCGCCACTTCCAGAGTCCCGACTTGGGCACTCAGTACCTGGTAAGTGCCCTGCATCCTCCTCTGAAAGGGGAGCCACAACAGATACCCTCATCAGAGGGGTGACACCCCCAACCTAGCCAAACCAGTTCTGCTCTGGAGGGAGCCCCAGATGGACAGGGACTACAGAGACACCTCCGCTGGAAATCCCAGGGCCCAGCTCTGGGAACCCCTGCAGAAGTTGGTCTAGAGGCTGGAGTCCCTTAAAGGACTTCTGAGGCTTTAAAGCCTTGTTACTCGCTGTGTGGCTTTTCCACTGCAGCCACAGCACAACCCGTGGACTTGCCCAAATGCGGATTCCCTGCCCCAACCACTCCTGTAGACTCACAGCCTACACACTAGCCAGATCCCCAGGTGGCTGGTGAGCGCACAGTGGAACACAGTGGTGGTGAGCACGTGTAGGGATGGCAGAGACAGGAGACAGGCCCAGCGAGAGTCCTGGTTCAGAGGACACGTTCAAAAGATAGAGCAGGGGTTGGGCCTTGGCAAGGGGTCCTGCAGCATAGTACAGTTTCAGGGTGGACAGAGGGTCATCCAGAGAAGCTGAGGTGAGTCAGGAGGTGGCTGGGGCAGTGCAGGTGAGAGGTGAGTGTAGTGAGCAGATGGGGTGCTGCTGTGGGGGGAGGGGTGCTGGATCGCAGCGGTGGGTTAGGGAGAAGGGTGATGAATTGAACATTAAGGGCACATTAAGTCTAAGGAACATTAAGTCACCAGGCCTCGGGAACAGTCTAGAAGGTTTATGGACTCGGATTGGCGTTCAGGAGGAAGATCTAGGCAGAATATATGAACAAGGGTCACTGGAGCCCTGGGAGTAGAAAACATGCCTAGGGAGAGGTGGCGGAGCTGAGATTTGAACAGACTTGGAGCGCCAGACCCCCAGGCAGGACAGGAGGCAGGGAGGGGTGATACCCATTCAAGAACAGTCCTCGGCTGATGGGCTTCAGGGTGCCGGCTTTGTGCGGGGCCTCTAGACAGACGACTCAGGGAGCTGACAGGTGCCGCTCTCGCCCTGACAAGGCTCAGGCTGACCGGGGTGAGTAGGTTCACGTGGAGATGAGGTCCCGGTCACATGGAGTGCAGGTGGGGTCAGTGGTGATGGAAGCAGGCCTTCCTCAGAGTGGCCTCAGCCGGTCTGTGCCGCCTCAGGTGAGACGCACTTAACTCCTGTTCACTTTGTCTTTCACTGCAGGTGGTGCTGAATCAGAAGTTCACCGACTGTTTTGTGCTAGTGTTTCTGGATTCCCACTTGGGAAAGACGGTAAGAACAGGGGGCAGGGGCTGTCCTCCCGATGCTGCTCACCAGACTCCCCAGAGCCTGAGTTTAGGGTATCCACTCTTCTCAATCCCTACTCCCTGTGCCCGCCCTGCTGCGCTCTTACCGCTGTATCCCTGCCATGTTCCCCACAGTCTCTGACAGTGGTTTTCCGAGAACCCTTTCCCGTACAGCCCCAGGACAGCGAGAGCAGTCCCCCTGCCCAGCTAGTCTCCACCTACCACCACCTCGAGTCCGTCATCAACACAGCCTGTTTCACCCTCTGGACCCGCCTCCTGTGAGGATTGGACACTGACTCAGTCCCTTGAATCCTGGATGTGTAAGAGCGTCCCTTTATAGCAGGATTGAAGGACACCAAAAGCTTTGTGAATATACCTTGGGTCTGCGGCCCGAGCCTGGCAGCAGGGGCTGCCCTCTGCCTCGCAGCTGCTGACTAGCTCCAAGGCGGATCAGGTCAACTCCTCTCAGCTCCCTGGACCCTTCCAGAGCAGACTCCTTCCTGCTTACTCTTGGAGTACTAGGAATTCTTCACAGCAGATGGCAAGTACTCACTCGCCCCTTCAGAGTTCCTCTGCCAGGATCCTGCCTCCAACTCTTATCCCGGACAGCCAGTAACTGCCCCTACCATCTCGGGCCCTCAGACGTCACTGCTGGACATTGCCACTGAGATCAGACCCCTCGGTTCAGTCCCAGCTCTGCCTTTGAAGCACCTGTGACCGTGGGCAAGGCCTGCGCTGGGCCCTCGGTTTCTCATCTCTAATGAAAAGGGGGGCTGAGAAGCTCTCCCGGCTCCACGGCAGCCCTGGCACAGACTGGAGGAGTTGTGCACATGTTGTATGTCCCTTCTCGACGGGAGGGACGGGACCCAGAGAAACTTAATGGTTAGACACTGTGTGTCCTATTCTCGCTCCCTCTCCCCTCTACACACACCATTAACACACACGTGAAAGTACACACACATGAAAATGTTTAGCAGCTTGTCTTTAATTGAAGGGAGAGCCAGGGTGCTCAACTCACTGCAGAGCTGCCCAGGCATGCAGAACCTCAATGGCCAGTCTGGGGGAGGTCCCGCCTCTCCCAGTATGAACGTAGCCAACTCAGGCCCTCTACAGTATCTCCTGAGGGGAGAGGGAGGCAGTGGCATCTCAGCTCAGTCAGAGAAAAACAGCCCCTGTGCAATGCGTGTCCCTTCAGAGCTCCCTTCCCAGGGCCTCGGCACCCCTCACCTTGAGGCTGGTACTCGCAGCCCACGAAGCCTTTGTAGCCTCCGTCCTCCAGCAGTTGGAAAAGATAGGGGAAGTTGAGCTCTCCAGGGCTGTCAGGTTCCCCCCGGCCCGGGACCTGTGCCACCTGCACGTGCCCTAGGGACAGATGTGGACAGATGCAGGGAACTGGAAGAGGAGGGCACCAGAGGGAGCAGTACTACCAACAAGGGGGGAGCAAAAGAGGGACGGCTCTCACCCACAATGGGCAGAAATTCCTGGATATTTCCTGTCAGGTTCCCATCCATGATCTGCCAGTGGAATATGTCCTGAGGCAGAGAATACCGGTGTCAGATGCTTCCGCTCTCGCCATCTTCCCCAGACTGGGAGAACAGGGCCTCTGAGAAGCGCTGCTTCCACTTACCATTTGTAACTGGAGGTTTGGTCTTCCCACCTTCTGTAAGATGGCTGCCGCTGGGGGAGGATTTGGGAGGGGGCTGTGAGACTCAAGGGGAGCACAAAAATCAAAGGGGCTGGGAGGAGGCAACGGTGGTCCTACCCTGCTGGGGTGTATCCAGAAAGTAGCGGGGGTCCGTGATGCGGGTGTTGATGGGCTCCAGCAGTCCCACGAGGTTCTCCTAGCACCATGTCAGAGCCCTGAATAGAGCTCGTCCCAGGTTTGTCCCCGTCAGCCAGTCACTAAGCAGGACTCGCCAGTCACTGCCTTGTGCCTCACCTGCTGTCCCCATCATGTGTCCCCTCACACATTCATGTAAGGGTGTGTACCTGTTCCACTGTCTCACCTGAGCCAGAACCCCAGCTGCGTGCCTCAAGTTCTCCAGAAAAACAGTCTCCATTTCACCCTTGACTGCTGCTCGATCAGCTCCCTGGGGTACTCGGCCAGCCATCAGGTGAATCCTGGGGGAAGATGGCACTGGACGGGGCAGCAGAGTCCACCCTTGAAGCGGGGGCTCACTCCCACAGCCATCTGTGTGCCTTTCCTAGCTGCCCTCTGATCAGCCCCCAGCCCCCAGGTCTGTACTCAGGTCTCCCAATGTCAGCCTAGGCCCTGCCCATCCCCAGGATACCTTCCTGGGTCAGCCATCCTGCTTAGCCCCTCGCATGCATTCACCCTCTTTCCTATCAGCATGCTTAAGTCTCACCTTTTAAAAACTATTTTGACTCTCACCCTTAGGCAGTCCATGCTGCTTGTCTAAGCTTGTTCTCAGCTTTTCCCCATCTGTTGTCTGCCTCCACCACTCACGGGTAATAACCCCTCCTCCCCAGTTCCTTCTCAGCCTCTTTGCCTCTACAGCATTTGACATTGACTTGATGCGCCCCACTTTGAGCTCCACCTTTTCAGCCACATCGGCCCTGACAGATGAACCTCCAGACTCCTGAACTCGGCTGAAAACACCAAGCTCTTCTGCCTCTGGTATCCTTTCTGCAACGCACCTTCTCAGCCGGGTCACTACCTTTAAGGAGTTTTCTCTGGCCCCAGAGTTAGGCGCCTACTGTGCTCTGTCCTCAGGGGTCACTGCGTGGGTTTCCTTGGCTACCTCCCAGGTCAGACCTCATGAGTTCCCGCCTGGGATTCCAGTACGGATGAATTGCCAACTGAGAGTGACTCATGACAGATAAAATATAGAAGGCACTTTACAAAGAGCAGGGGAGGGGCGCTGGAGGGGCCGTGCGCTCCACTCCTGAGCCTCTCAGACCTGAGTGCTCCCAGACCCGACGTAGGGAGAGGGTACCTGGGACAGCCCAGAGCCTTGGCGTACAGCACCGCCTGCTCCAGCCCTTCTCGGAAGGCCGCCTGTCTCCCGGGCACGGCTCCCAACCCCAGCTCCCCTTTCTCTCGGTCTCCTGCGGAAAAAACCCGTGTCAGCCCCCAGGGCGGCCCGGCCCGGCCCGCTCCGGCCCCAGCCTGCGGCGCACCCTGGGGCGTGTTGATCAGCACTAGCTGCAGCCCGGCCTCCCGCGCAGTGCGCGCCAGCGCCTCGGGAGGCTCCGTGTACGGCCAGGCGACCTCGGCGGCCTTGAAGCCCGAGCTGCCCGCAGCCCGGAGCCGTGCGGGGAGGTCGGGGAGCTCGGGAAACAGCCAGGAAACATTGGCGGAGAAGCGCAGCGGAGCCATAGCCGGCGGGAGCACGCGCGCGGGGCGGAGTCGGGGCGGGCGGGAAGACGGAAGCAGGCGGGACCCGGGAAGGCTGCCAGCCCAAGGGGGGGCGGCCAGCGTGGCCGCGGGTCCAGGCCGGCCAAGTGGGGACGCACTGGCCTCAGGAACTGGCCGGAGGACTTCTGCGCCGCCCTTTTTGGGTTAGGAAAGCAAAATGTTGTAAATACCGTGGAATGTCCAGAAATGTTTCCAGCCGGAAGAAGTGGAAGCTTGGGGAGTGGAGGGCGGAGAGAGGGGCAGCCTGAGGCCTGGAGAGCTGGGAGAGGCCGCGCCGGGCGCCCTCCGGGGAGAGCTGGCCGGTCTCGAGAGCCGCGATAAAATGAAGAAATGTGGACTTCAACAGCAGGTGCTCTCATTATCTGCTCACTGCGGAACGTCTGAAAGCTGTATGACCAAATCAAGAACATCTAAACCGCCAGTTACGGCATCACCGACCCGTTAACCTTCCCTACAGGTGAAAAGATAGACTCTTAGAGACTGCGGGTCATACTGTGAATGAGGCTGTACGGCCTGCTTTTTCACTTGACTTTACTTTGCGAACATTTCCCCATGTTCTTCAATAGTCTTCAAAGTTATTGCATCAACTGCCCTTCATCCCACCTAAACAGCCAGAATTGATCACACTACTCTGTCGATGCACAGTGTTCTTCAGTGTGTGTGTGTGTGTGTGTGCGCGCGCGCGCGCGCGCGCTCTATAAAAGCGCCTCTGGGTCCCGATCTCGCAATCTCCGAAAGTCCCTTTTGTAGAGATGTCTGTAACAGGTTTGCCGGCCCAAAGTCCTTTATAAGGAAAACCGCTCCCATCACCCGCGGCCACCAGCCGCTACGGGCGGGAGGGCTCCCTAACCTCAGCTGATTGGCCCAGGGAAAGACCTCTGATCCAAGGGCAGCCAATCCACACCGGCGCCTAAGACTCATTACTTGCCTACTTCGGAGAGATGATCTGACCAATCAGATTTCCCCCTATCAAGAGCTCAAACAAGGAAATACTGAGTCAGGAGGTGACTTTGGCCAGAGGACGATTGTGGCTGTAAAACTTAAGTAAGCGGGAATTGGGTGATTAAAAAAAAAACTGAAGAGGGGTGTGACCGGGCGCTGGGCACTAGGAGCAGAGGTGGCACTTAGCTCAGGCTTGGCCAAGCCCACTGATGCTCCCAGGTCTGTGCACTTCCCCAGGCTGGAATGTGTAGACTTTTCCTGCGTTTCCTTGTCTTCATGCTGTATGAGATAATTCAAATAATTTCACCCAACAATAACTCAACCCATTAGGTAGCCTCCTAAGGCTGGACAAATTTATGGGCAAAACTATAGGAACACTTAAGTTCATGGTTGCTAAGTTGCTTTGGGGTTTGGGGGTTTTTTGTATTGGGGTTTTTTCATGTTGTAAGTTTACGCCCTTCTGATACATTAGTAGAAGTCATCTGGTCTGCGCGTTGGAGGAAGGAAGCTCTAAAGTGCAACATCAGGAGCACCCAACTTACACTGTTCTGTCACTTCTCACCTCCCCCATCAGGCCTCCTGGGACACCTGGGGTCCAAGCTGGCCTCATAGTCAGTGCTTGGCAGGTTCCATGTCTTCAACTCTGCCTCCAAGAACACACTGTCACCAGCTATTGCTGAGCACCTGATTCCTTGCATATTTGCAGCTGGCGCTAACCTTGGAACTTTGACTTGTCCTGGAATTGTATTTCTTGGGTGTAGTCCAAGCAACATGTGACTGCACTACATTTAACCTTTTAATCAATCCCAGCCTCTCCATGTTTACCATCCACTGTTGCGCATACAGAGTAACGTCTAAGAGAAGTAACTCCTTTATTAACACTCACTGTCAATCTCTGAGTATGTAAAATCTATTTAAAACTTTAAAAGCACCACCATCTGCAGGGGTTCATAGCAGGAGCAATAATTAATAATAACCAAACACTGATGTCCATTGCCTTTTTGCTTGACCCCCTGTAGGACAGCAGAGGTGTTAAATATATACATACACACATATAAACCGTATATCTATAACATATATGTGTGTGTGCATATATATAAAATGAGAACAATGCCCAGGAAAAATATTTTCCTTATTCACTATTTGAATGTCTGTTATATATACCACTGCTAATGTAGGTATTATACTAAGTTATAAATCTTGATTTTTTGCATTGAACTTTTAACCAAAGAACTTCCACACATATGATGATTAGTTAAATACAATTTGCAAATAAATAGATGATGGCTAAAACTTGAGTGTAGAGTCCAGAGTCTCATTTAGCCCTGGATTACACTCACCAGTGTGGCAAATAAATATACATATAGACAGCAGCCCTCCTGCCTGCCCATGACTATGCAGGCGCTTCTCTTCTCCTTTGCAAAGACCTTCTCCCTTTGCAAAGCGGCAGAGCCGCTCTCCTCCCAAGGCTGCCACCTGTGACCACACAGGCTGCTCTTTTAGCAAACCTGTCCCTTTCGGGGGCAGCTCTTTCTGCCTGCTTGTGTCTGTGCAAGTGTCCTTTACTCTTCTCTCCCTTTTTATAATAAACCTGCCCTTTTGCATATAAAATATATGTATACATATATAACAACTAATTCATACATAAGATGCAAATCAAACCTAATGAAATTCCATTTTATACCTTCCAGATTAGAAAAAATATTTAAGTCAGACAATAGTAAATAGTGAATAGAATTTAGAGCAACTGCATCCTTTATTCACTACTGTTGGGAGCATAAGTTACTACAACCACCTTGCAAAACAATTTGGAGTTATCTGTTAAAGCCAAATGTTCATATACCTTTGAGCCAGCAGTTCCTTTACCAGATGTATGGCTTAGGGAAACATTTGCACAAGCGTAAGAGGAGACGAGCTCAGCAAGGTTCACAGCAGTACTATTTATGTAGTCAAAATACAGAACTAACACCAACACTCATCAATACACTGGGTTGTGCTGTGCTCACACAGTGTTGTATAGAAAATTGAAGAGAAAGCTGGTGACTCAATAAAACTGAATGTGCTCTTGTGTTAGAATAATATAGGAAGAGCTTAGTAAAGTTTGGGTCAAACTGAAAACATCAGTGTGAACACATCAAATGGATAAATCTCAGGAAAACATAATCTTGAGCAAAAAGAGCAAATCACAGAGAAATACATGCAAGGTGATCCCATTTATAGGAAGTCAAAAGCAGGGAAAACCAAGCAATAGCTTGTAGAAGGGTACAAATACCTGTGGTAAAACCATGGAGAAGAGTAAGTGAATAAAGATGACAAAATTCAGGGTGAAAGTGACCTCCAGAGGGGAAGAGGAGGGAATAATAGACAAGGTCACAGTTGGTGAGTCATGCATCATCTTATCACTATTCTTTACATCACACATATAGTTCATATTCTTTACATCACACATATAGTTCAGTACACACATATATTTTTGAACTATATGTGTGATGCATATTTATTTATTTATCTTAAATATTTATTTATACATACAAGAGCTGGGGTACAGGCCAGAGTCCAGGGCAGTGAGAGAATTCACCAGAGACAGAGCAGGGAGCAGAACAGGCAGACTGACTGAAACACACTGCTGAGGCGAGCAGCGGGTGAGGCAGGAGAAGTCTGCTACGCCATGGGGATCCCCTTCCTGGCCGGCAGCAGGGATCGAACTCATGTTGCAGTGGCTGTGGTTTGCTTCATATTGCATTGCTTAACCCACTGTGCCACCAGGGAGGCCCTGTTGCATATTTAATAAAAACATTTTTTTAAACCTGCTGTACGCGTTACTATCACCTGCTAACACACTCCATATTAACATACCCCTTGTAGAATCATCATCTCAGGCATTCCCGGTGGCACAGGGGTTAAAGTCTCAGCACCATGAAGTTATCACCAGCCACAGTAACATGAGTTCAGTGCCTGGGAAGGGACCCACATGGAGCAGCAGACCTCTCCTGCCTCACCCACTGCTCCCCTCAGCAGTACATTTTAATAAAATCCTCCTGTTCTGCTCCCCACTCGGTCTCTGGTGAATCCTTTCACACAAACCACCCCACCCCACACTCCTGGCCTACACTCCCAGTTCTTGAATGCATAAATACAAATACAAATAAATCTTTTAATAAAAAAGAACCATCATCGTCTCATTACACAGCGTGTTCTGGCTCTGTGTACTAGCTTTTGGTTGTAATGACCTGCTTGGGTCCTGGGGTGGGAAGGTTGTGCAAATGTCCTGATTATCTTCATGCACTCCCTCCCCTGGAATGTGGGCTGGATCTAGGCACTCACTTCTAATGTCTAATGTCCCTTCAGACACTGCATTACAAAAGGCCGGTTTCTGTCTTGGATGCCCTCTCTCACTTTTTCACACCTGGTTGTGCAGAAAAACAGCTGCCAGATCACAAGTTGCCCCGTGGCAGGACCTATGTGCTGGGGACAATGTTTCTAGTCAACAGCCAGCAAGTGACCTGAGATCTTCCAGCAAAGTGCTCCCGCTGAGCCTGTGCATGACTGTCCCCTGGCCTACGCCTTGATTGCAGCCTGGTGACTGCAAAAAAGACCTGAGTCAGACACCAGCAAAGCCACGCCCAGATTCCAGACCTGCACAAGCACTCTGATAGTAAATGTTTATTGCTTTAAGCCACTGAGTTTGGAGGTAACTTTATTAGCAGCAGATAAGTCATAAAGAGATCTCTTCCTTCTTGTGGAAACAGTTGTCTTGTTTGGAGGAACTATATCCATGACAGATCTTCCCCCTGAGATGTAAGGAGGGGTTGCCATCTTACAGGATCCGCCCTCCTTCGCCACAGCGACTTGTCGACAAGTGGGCACAAGCTGGACCAACCATGGAACTGTTAAAAGAATCGTCGTGGCCTGCCCGACCTCTGTTCCCTCTTTATTCCTTTCTGGTAGACTCGTATCTCAGGGAGGTAGTCCGAGGGAACAAAGCTAACAATGTACAGAAAAGTGGGAAAGAGAGAGAGAGCAGGTAGTGTACACAGAACTTGGAAGCTCTATAAGGGAATCAATCAGGCGGGTCTTCCTGCTTCCGCTTAACTCCAAAAACAAGATGTCTCATGAGAACCTGCTTTTCCTGTCTTAACTTCCAGTGATGTACACATTTCAGGAAACACTTGGAAAAAATAAACAATTTAAAGATTTGAACCCTGAGCACTGGGGCTATGTATTTCTATCATTTCATGAATTTATATCATTTCATATAGCTCATAGTAGCATGCTGGAGACCCCACAGTGACTTAGGGATCTCCAAGTCTAAGAGGAGAGGCCATCTTTATCTTCCAAAGCCATGAGTTTATGCTAATGTTTTCATCTCACCTAATCTTCATTAAGTTGTCACCTACCTTGCTCTAATACAAGATCATCTTCATTTCTATTTAACTTTCTTATTTGAGGACCAGCATTTTATTTTACAATATTTGCCTCCTTTTCTCAGGTATAGTCCCCAGAGAATTCCCACCACCAATTCACCCGTGCACCATCCCCATAGTCCCTTGTGCTCTACGTGCCTCGTTTTGATCACTTTCCCTCCCCCTCCCCTGCAGACTGTCTCTGTCTCTGATTTTTAATTGTCTGTTTTTTTTTAAAGAGATTTATTTATTTATGCATACAAGCACTGGGGTACAGGACAGAGGTGTGGGGTGGTGAGAGGATTCACCACAGACAGAGCGGGGAGCAGAACAGGCAGATCAACTGAAGTACACTGCTGAGGGGAGCAGCGGGCACAGGAGGAGAGGTCTGCCTGCACAATGTGGGTCCCCTCCCTGGCCAGCAGCAGGGATCCAGCTCGTGGTGCAGAGGCTGCGGTTTGCTTCATAGTGCGTTGCTTAACCCACTGCGCCACCAGGGAGGCCCCCTTGTCTGTTTATTTTTGATGTGTTTTTTTCCTTTGGTTATTGTTGTTGTTATTATTATTTTCTCCTTGATCCCCTATATTCCTGCTATAAGTGAAACCATCTGGTATTTTTCTTTTTCCTTCTGACTTATTTCACTGCACATAATCCCTTCAATGAGCTACCAGTATCTTAAAATCATTTTTATATAGTGTGCTCAAATCAGATTCCATATATCATGCTACATATTTTCATACCCAACCAGGTGTTCAGTTATAGCTGCCTGAATGTAAGACTATCAACATTCAAGTGTCTCTCTTACTATGACTATTAGTTTTTGAGCCACTAAGCCTACATTTCTATGGCTCTGGAATTTTACTTTCCTACTTTACTTTACTTTAGTCAATTTTACCTGTAATAGCCCATATCACCTGGATGCCAGATAGCTTGTAACCGTGAAAAAGGAAACTAAATCTTTGGTTAATTTTATCTTTCATAGGTTTCTATTGTAGCCAAGCATATCAGGCTAGGAATGCTATGGTACAGCTACATTAGAACTCTATAACTAAAATGTCAGCACATTTAAACAGTCATCTCTCTCACACACAGTACATTGAATAATAACACCATTATACAAAACAGCATTGAATCACTCTACAAAATTTGTGCTTGCATGAGTGATTACCTATATTCTCAGAAGAGTATTATAATTTTGCTATTCCATGTTATACACCCTTATCTTTAAAAGGAGGTTCCTCTAACTGGCCCTTTATCTTTAGTTTCCTTTCTATTTCTGGGTGGTTGGATCACATGCAGGAATTCTTCTTATACCTCTACCTTTAGCATGCATGGCATTAACGACATCATCTTAACTAATGGCATATTAATTAATTACACACCCAGTCCCCATGCAAACTTAAAATGTAATTAAATACAACCGGTGTACAGACTCAAAGTGTACAGTTATGGAAATCCAAAAAGCTTTAAGTTCATAACATTGAAAAATCTCAGTAATCTTGATTACAGAGTCCTAGCTTTCCTTTGTTTAAGTTTCAGACTCATGGGTTCTGCTCATAGTGTTATGTATTTTTTGTTGCAGGAAGAATCAATGTGCAGGCCAGAGGCACAGGAGTGAAAGAATTCACCAGAGGCAGAGTAGAGAAGAGAGAAGGGGATTTATTGAAATTTACTGAGCGGAGCAGTGGGCAAGGAGGGAGAGGGGGTCTGTGCTGAGAGAGGGTCTCAAGGCTCTTTTCAAATTCCAGGTACCGATGATTGGCTGGAATACCTGGCCCTGGACATGTCCTGACCCATGCACGTGGACTGTGGATTATGGACATGGACTTGGATTATGGGCTTGATGGCCCCGTTCCATGGTGGCCCCATCCATTCCCCTCACCCATTCAAGTCTCCCAAATTTGCCTGCTGGGCAAGGAGCGGGAGCTTATTTTTTGACCTTAGTAATGATACTATGGCACGTTTGGCAACTTCTTATTTTTCTACTTAGCAATATTAAGGAAGAACTTCCTTGGGGGAGGGGTGGGGCGGAATATATATATATATATATATATATATATATATATATATAAAAACTCAACCTCCTCTCCATTTCTTTGTCCGTTTTTTACATATTTTTTAAAGATTTATTTATTTATGCATACAAGAGCTGGGGTACAGGCCAGAGTCACAGGAGGTGAGAAGATTCACCAGAGACAGAGTAGGGAGCAGAGCAGGCAGATTGACTGAAATACATTTGGAGCAGAGCAGGCAGACTGACTGAAATACATTGCTGAGGGAAGCAGCAGGCGGGGCAGGAGAGGTCTGCTATGCCATGTGGGTCCCCTCCCTGGCCAGGGATCAAAATCAAGCTCCTGTGTCACGGCTGCTTCACAGTGCAGCGCTCAACCCACTACACCACCAGGGAGGCCCCCTGTCCATCTTTTAAATTACATTTTACATCAAAATATGAACATCTTATCATTCCCCTAATGCTGGACAACACGTGTGCTACCAACTCATTGCTATTACAAAAATAATAATAGCCATGCACATGTCCTTTTGTGTGTGTATAAATATTAGTATTTCCCTAGTATTGAACCCTAGAGGTAAACTTGCAAGGTCAAAGGGTATGTGCATTCAAAGTTCTAATTCACCATGAAGTTGTCCTTCAAGTGACCTCATCAACTTTCATCCCTACTAGCGGCCTGTAAGAGAGCCTGCGTCCCTGTGTCATCATCAATCTTGGATAACATTAGTCTTTAAGATCCGATCTGAAGGGGAAAGAACATTATTTTAAAAAGCAGGTCCTTGATAATTACCGAAGTTGAGCATCTTTCCAGATGCTTACTTGCCATTAATAATACATCTGTGAATTGCTTATTTGTAACCTTTGCCGTCTTCTCAATTAGGTTTTTCATGTTTTAATCCGTTTGCAGGTGTTCTTTATAGAAATTCTGGATATTCAATCTGTGGCTGCCTTTGCTTGTCATTCACTGTAGTTCAAGCACCGTTGGCTATTCAGCGTTGCTCGTGTTCCTGTGTGGCAAGAAGCCCGCCCTCTCGGTGGAAGGCTCCTGCCTCTTGCCCGCCTCTCCACCTTCCCAGGGGAAGCAGAGCGATTCCACTGGTCGGTCCCTTTGGAGGAAAGACGCGCTAAGCCAGGCCCCTCCGCGCTGTCTCCACGCGAAAGCACACCCCACCCTGCTCCCATCCCGCGTCAGTCTCGCAGCGCCATGGCCCCCGGGGCTGACCCACGGGTGAACTGCGGCGAGGCTGCTCGCCTAGCAGACCTAAGCCATATTGTCCGGTATCCGTTTTGACGGCAATAAAAGTAATATTTGTATCTCCATCTGTCACACTCCTGTGTCTATCTCTTAATAGGTTCTTGTATCAGTCAGAGTCCAAACAGAAAACAGATGGCACATTCAAATGAGGATAACTCGGGAGATTTAATACAAGCTCATTTATGAAGGTGTGGCAGGGTGGAGGGCGGGTCCGTGGCAGCCGGGAGAGCAGAGGCCAAGCCCTCACCAGGCCGGCCAGCAGCTGTGGAGTCTCAGGAGGAGCTGGAGCCCCTGACGCTGCTCTGAGAGGCGCAGAAGCCCTCGGTCGAAGGACACACCAGCTTGAGGCCGGCTGCGGGAGGAAGCCTGAGAACTAGATAGCCTGACCTTCTGCGCCTTCCTCTAATCTCTGGCTAAGCCTCCCCGCTAGATAAACCAACAGTCACAGGGTCACAGAACCCATTGATGTCGCCAGCGTGGAGCGCCGCTAGGACAGGGCAGGAAGGAGGCTGAGCTGGAGAGAGCCGGAGAGACAAAAGGTCTCGCGGCCAGGTTCACCTCACTCCTTCCTCATTATACGCTCCTGCCTTCATCTGGGTGAAAAATTCATGCTCCCAGCAGGAACGTGGGGTGCAGAGTGCGCTGGCTGCCACTTCATCAAGAAGCAATCTTAACTCTAATTCCCCCCAGGACTAGGGCATTGTCGCTCCTGTTCCTCACACAAAGAAATGGGCAAAAGTGAGAAGACCTGTGGTAAGAAGAATTTGGAGGTTGGCCTCCCCAAGTTCCTGCTTCCTTGATGTAACTATAGCTTCTCTCAGTTATTGAAACATGAATCTAGGTTCTGTTATGAAGGGATTTTGCAGATGTAATTAAAGTCCCAAATCACTTATGAAAGGGAGATTAGGCTGGCCTGACCCAATCAGATGAGCCCTTAAAAGGCTCAGGGCCAGGACCCTGCCTGTGAAAGAGATTCGAAATTCATGCATTAAGTTTTCTCCATTGGAGGCTTTGAAGATGGAGAAAGAATGTGGGTGGCCCCCAAGGAGCTGAGAACAGCCCCTGGCAGACCCCCAGCAGAGAGATGGAGACCTCAGTGCTCTGGCCACAGGGAACTGAGTTCTGCCACAACCGTGTGGACTTGAAAGAGAATCCTGAGCTCTAGATGAGACTTCGTCCCAAAACCTTGATCTTTGAGCAGAGAAGCTTGCCGTGTGTGCCCGGGCTGCACCGCCGGCCTGCAGGAGGGAGAGCTAACGAATGGGGTTGTTTTAAATGACTAATTTTATGAACGTTTGTCAACGAGCAACAGAAGCCAACACAGGAGACAAACAGGAAAATTACACAATCCATAGCCGTTATGGTTCCCATGTTCACCACTGGACATGGGTCTAAATTGCAATCCCAGCTGTCTTCTTCCATCACTCAATCCAAGTTCCCTCGTCCCTATCCAGCCCCTCAGCTGGATGAATTTCTTTACCTGCTACACATTTTCCTTCTTGGAGCATCTGAGTGGTGGTCTTGACATTGTTGGATTGTCAGTTTCCACTTATGATAACTTGAGAGAGCGAGGAGTACAAGGCATCCTAACAAATCCTCCCGCCTTCTCCCGGAGGGTCCTCATCAGCGACCCCCCACAAGCTAGAGAACCTCTTCTCTGTCTGTCTGTTCACATGAGGAATCCCAAACAGACAGGGTAACTCCCAGCTTCTCGCTCAGTAGAACCATGACCATGCTTCTTGGCAGAAGAATTGCTACTATGAACACGAGACACTTCAGATCCATTGAGTCCACAGTTGTGAGAATGGAAAGCCAAATAGCCTAGCAAAAGACCACGTGTATGAGGAAATGGGCCACTCCCACCGCTAGCCCCTTGTTCTCGAACCCACGAGCCCTGGCCCTGGGGAAGATGGCACCATATGTTCACCTCCAGTTTAAAGCATCTCCTCTTTGGAGGGTTTTCCTGCTGGCCCTGCAACCGAGCCTTTAGTAATCCACCTCCCCATTCTCTCAAGCTACTTGACTCTCGGCACTAGGCCACATGGTCATACCAGCGAGTTTCACGGACATGAGCCTGCTGCCACACTGCTTAGGGTATAAAATATGTTCCTTGTTGGAGGTGATACTGCAAGGAGTATCACGGTGAAGGAAGGACATTCTGTGAGTCTACAAGTAATGCTGGATTCAGGCAAAGACGACAAATAACCAGAATATGTATTTACCCAAGAAAAAGCTCTGCTCCCTTCCAAATGGAGGGGTCCAAGGTGAGCTGTTTCCAAGCTAGTATGTCTCTTTCTTTGCTATATGAAAATCAAGAAACAGCAACTTGCCTCTCACGTTAGAAGTTGCCCCAGGGCCTCCCTGGTGGCGCAGTGGGTTAAGCAACGCACTATGAAGCAAACCACAGCCACTGCAGCATGAGTTCGATCCCTGCCGCCGGTCTGGGGGGGACCCACATGGCGAGGGTCCAGCAGTGTGTTCCAGTCCATCTGCCTAGTCTGCTCCCCGCTCTGTGTCTGGTGAACCCTCTCACCGCCCTGGACTCTGGCCTGTACCCCAGCTCTTGTATGTATAATTAAAAATAAATGTTTAAAAGAAAAAAAAAAAAAAGAAGTTGCCCCAGACGACTGAGTCTCTAGAAACTGTCTTATTCGAAACCTATATGGTAGGTCCCTAGCCCTAGACATATACGTATCTCACACAAGTCTCTAGAGTATTAGGCACATCCCACTCACCAGGTCCAGGTAGCATAATGCCATCAATGTAACTAGCCAGTGTCGTATTGCAAGATGGTAAGGTGTACTATTTGCCCTGCTATGTAAATGCACATTGCTTCAGCTTTTCCTGGAAAGAAAATGTTGACCCAATTAAAAACTGAGTGCCAGGTACCATGGGCTGTGTGGAATGGTTGGAGTGAAGACACCACACGTGGTGCTCTGGTTATGACTGACATCACTTCCTGTCTGCAAAAATTTGCTTTCTCCATGCCCTGACCCTGCCACTGGCCAGATAACTAAGTTAAGTGGGAACCCGCTGGGAATCACTGCCGCCTTGCCTAACACTAATGTGTCACTTCCCCAGGCTTGAAGTATTGCCTTTGACTTACCTTCTTGGTACGGTGGAAGTGGAAGTAAGAGCTCATTTTAGGAGCTTCCACTTTGCCCTTCTCACTATGAAATAGGCTTCATTTCATGAGTCAAAGGACCAACAATCTCCAGCTAATGAGAATTTATCTTTTCACATCTATTCTGGGAGAGGGGCTGGGGGGAACAGGATGTGTCCACCACACTGTATAAGGCAGACTTGGGCTAGGACTCCAAATGTCACCTGACTTTTTTGAGTTTCTAGTCTCACTGGTGGATCATGGTGGCACTTTGGGGATCTGAAGATCAGAGCGAATTTAAAGCCAGTATTTACTAACCTCATGAAAATACCAACCTAGTATTTCCTTTCACAGGTGCACAGTTACCCTGTAAATGGCGGCTGGTCAGACTGGCCGAAGGTCTTAGGGAAGACACACAGTCCACACTGTGGCCACACTGCAGGGTCCTGCCTCAGCTGAGGACATCTGAGTCTGTAAATGGACTTGTCTAGGCCTGGAAATGTGGTGACAGTTCATGAATATTCCTCCAGTTTCTACCCAGAAACCTAGACTTCTCATCTGTGTTTGTCAAGTCAGCTCACCGGCTTTATTCCTAGAAATGTGTGTCACAGTCCCCAAAGCAGTCTGTCCCCTGTACCTGTGACTCATAGTTCAGTGTGGCCACTTGCCTTTTTTACTCTGGGACCCCACTGTTTTCGTCAAGATCACTTCAGACGTCTGTAGTCTATAGATGACGGTCACTGCAGAGTGTGCCCAGGCCTTCTGAGGACAAGGATAGGGACAGTGGACAGGGGTTACGTGGTATAGGAAGTCTCAAAGGATGAAGTTTGAGAACCACTGCTATATAGCTGTAGGGTAAGCGAATTGGTCAAGCTTTTTTTTTTTTTTTCTTCTTACAATGTTTGCTTTCCTTCTTCAGGTATAGTCCCCATAGAATTTCTACCATCAGTTCCCCCGTGCACCATCATTCTAGTCCTTTGTGCTCTACCCACCCCTGTCTCTTTACACCACTTGCCTCTGTGACTATCACAGCCTTGATTGTGCTAATGCAGGAGGCGCTTGGCCTGGGGCATGTGTGCCTAATTGAGGACACCTGGCATGCAGGTGCGCATGCGTGTGTAAGTGTGCACACCTGAGCCTAGACGTCAGGGACATAAGGAGGGCTGCAAGAGGACGAACGGCGAGACTGCAGAAGAGGTGAGACTTCAAGATAATTCGAGAGAGGGAAAACCAGAGTGAGCCCAAAGAAAAATCATAAAGATTCGTGAGGGGGGCAGGGGTGTTGGGGGATTCAGCTGCCTCCCAGGGTCTCTTCCCCTTGCCTGCCCTGGACCCCCACCCCCTGCCCGCCCTGCACCTGGTTGCTAGCTCTACAACAACTTTCTCAAACTTTAATGTACATGCTGAGATTTGCACAATCTGATTCAGTGAGTCTGGGGTGGGCCCAAGAGTAAACATTTTCCAACCATCTCCTAAATGACGCCGGTGCTTTCAGCAGCAATGCGACAGAGGAGGGAGTCTGAAGGCTAGAACATGGGAATGTAATGGATCTGTTGTATCACTGGTTCTCAAATGTCATGGCGCATCAAACTCAGCTGGGAAGTTCATTGCAACAGATTTCTGGGGTCCCCTCCCAGAGTTTGTGATTCTCTAGATCTGATGTGGGGCCCAAGAATTTGCATGTCTCTGCACATTCACAGGTAATGTAATACTACAGGTCCGGGGACCACGCTTTGAGAAGCACTGTCTAGTGTCCTTACACGTTTTCCTTTGATTCTTGACTAGTCCTGGGCAATGTTTTGTAACTCTTTGAGTGAGCCATCTTCTGGAGCAGAAATTACACCTCTCCATCTGGGTCTTGTTATCCTCCCAAAGGTGATCAAGTTAAGGCGATGGCATCTAAGGAGAATTGGTCTCCGCTTATAAGGCAACTGCCCTGGATGCAATTACTGTAAAGTTCTTCTGCCGAGGAGAGCTAGTTCCTGCAGCCAGAAGAAGAGGTTTGCAGGAGTACAGAGGTTCAAATTCTCATCCTCAGCATGTGTGCCCTTTGGGCATCATTATCCACTTCCCTTATCTCAGAGTTCCATTCCTCCTACCAATAACCTTGCCTGGATGTAAGAGACTTCGAAGAGCTAAGCATTTAATTGGTGTTGCAAATCTACAACCCTTACAATCAAGCCCTAGCCTTGGTTCTTAGCCATATTTGCTCTGTAATTACTAGAAACAAGGGATTCCTCCAACGTCACCGTGGACATATTGTGGCTTCCCAAGCATCTTTTAAGTTGTATTTCCATAGCTTTTATTTTCTTTTTCCCTATGCATAACACCTTTTAGGGTAGTAAAAAGAATCCAGTTGGTCTCACTATTTTATAAGCACTCTCGTTGCCATAGCAATTAAGTGTCAGAGCCACTTGATCTCTTCACACCTTGCCCTCCATCTGCATTTCATCACACCACAAATCAACACATTGATAATTTCGGTAATGATGATGCCACCACATGCCATGGATTACCCATTTCCTAATTCTTTCCCAGCAAGGTTATGACTGTGTTCTTCACATATATGAGCAACTGAATTTCAGAATCCTATTTTGAGGGATTATTTCCTGATTCCACAATTACTATATCAGTCCGAGTCCAAATAGGAAACAGATGGCCCACTGAAATTAGAATGATTCAAGGAGGGTATTATGAAGGGACTCTTTATTAAGGTCTGGGCAGTAGATCGGGGCCCACACAGGCAAGCGTGATAATCCAGAACTAATAACAGCAGAACTATTAACACCCCTAGGGCTAAAGGGATGAAGAAAGGGCATGGTTTCTAGAACCCGGAAGGAAATTCCTATTGAGTGGATTAATTGAAGAGAAGCAGTGACTTTGGTTGAAGGACACAGTCAGCCCAAGTGGACCTCCAGGGTGATGTCTTGCTGGGGATCCTCATTGACTGAACCCAAAAAGGAACCAAAAGGTGCATTGACATAGATCACACTGAGAGGTCAGCTGAGAGGCAAAAGGCATCCTTAATGTTAATTTTCCTTACATTTCAATCTACCATCTTAGCTTTCTATTTGTCTTGTCTACTTTTTTGTTCCTTTATTTTTCCTTTCTTTGAGACTAAATTATTTTTATTACTCCATTTTCCTCTCCATTTCCTTTGGTTTTACCTGTTCTCGGTCATTAGTGGTTACTATAGAGATCGTGTCTATCTCCTTACATTGCTTTGAACTCCTATTTAACTTATTTTAGCCAGATGGTTACATATAGAAATATCAAAGTATATCAATATTTTTATATCTATATACTCATGCGTGTGTGTGTGTGTGTGTGCGCACAGGCTAGTATTCACAGATTTCCCCCTGTCAGTAAAGAGGGGAGGCATGAACCCCCATAAATAACAAGTACACCAAACACCAAGTGCACTTGGTTTTTACTACCATACTCCAATCAAAGGAAGTGGGACTCCTTGGAGAAATAGCTAACCAAAATTGAAACAAACAAACAAAAAAATACAAGATGAACCTATCACCTTGTAGTGCCAAGAATTACTTTTAAAAAATGATGAGGTCATGTCAAAAGAACACAGGAGTCAAAGTAAGCATCATGTGGGGGTCTTTTTTTCTCTTGGTTTTTAGGCTTTTGGTTCTGTTTCAAGTATGCCTCATCCTTTTATTGCATGCCTGGCATTGCATATGAAAAATTGCTGAGGCTTCCGATGATGCTGTCTTCTGAAAAAGAGGATTCAATTTCTACTGGACAGAAGCATATACTGACCAAATACCTTGATCCTGTCGGAGCTGTACTTGCCCCTAGAGCACAGCCCTTGTTCCTCAGTCATGCAAATTGCTCTTTACTCCATCAGCTACTCTTCTGCTCAGTTTCCTGGAGTCTCACTGTGTATTAGGAGCTGGCCTAGATCAAAAGAGGTATTGGATGCAGATTAGGCTGGGGTGGGGAGGGAGGGGTGGCTTACTTCTCTGAGCTTCCTTGCTTGTGAGATTTTTGCCCTGTAAGTTTCAATTGTTTTGGTAATGATAACTTCCAAATTCTATCTCCTCTGTCCAGTAAGACACCAATTATCCTTGAGTTCTGTCTCTCAGGGGCAAAAGCCCAGTTGAAGCCCAACATAGGTCTAACTTCATGTGCTTCCCTTTCTCAGAGATCATAGTCTGGGCCTGTGTTGGTTGCTCTCCAAAGCTGCCAAACAAGAACAGAAAGACAAAGACAAATCAAAGGCACCTTGAGGGGGTGAGGCGGGGAGGGACTGGGATGAGGGCATATAGGGTTACAGAAATCAGGTCTTTCCACCCTCCACCACTGTGATGATGGACACCTGCGGTGCAGTGCTGCGAACATTCCAGGGTGGGCATGCGCAAGTGGGCGCACCTGAGTTTGACACAGGCTTAAATGGGCGGCGTCATGAGGACTCCAGGACCGACAGTAGTGACCAACGTGAGTAGCAGCAGCAGAAGCAGCTGAGAGAGAGGGTGGGATGCGCGGGGGGGCTGTGAGGCCTGCTAGCCTCCCGGCCCCCCCGGCACCCCTGCCTGCCATGTACCTGGCCACCTCTACTAAATAAAAGCATGAAAAACCACCGAGGGCTCCAAGACTCTCCTTTCCTTGACCCATCTGCTAAGAACCATCCCGAACCTTACTCTAGTGCCACCTTCCTGCTGCTACAGGGCAGAAAGAGCACAAGGGTGTGAGGTGACGGTGCACTGGTGAAATGGTGGTGGGAACTCCATGGGTATAAATAAATTATTTTATAAGAAAAAAAAATCTACCAAACATCTGTTTTAAATATTCTACCCAATTATGGAATCTATAATATATTCAAGAGGGTATCTATAATATACATGTATTTTTAAGAATAATGGAAAATATTTTAACAACAAAAATATATAATAAAATATAGCAATGAGGATAGAATAGAATAATAACAACTTGCAGCGATGTGCCCCTCTTCAAATGTAAATACATTCTCCTCCCTGAACTCAGGAGTGGCCACTACCCCAAGCTGGTGTTTATGTCATTGCTTTTCGTTGTAGCTTTATCACGTATATACATGCTATATAGTGTTTGGTGAATCCTGTGTTTTTACCCTAATGTAAGTGAAATGATAGTGTGTGTTTTCTTTTGTGATTTGTTTTCTATTTTCAACATTACTATTTGAGATTCATTTTGGCTAATGGGTATTGCTAGTTAGTTCATTTTCATTACTGTATTATGTTGTGTCATGGGGTAAGGCATCCTATGGATGTATTGCATTTTGTTTATTCACCAACTAATGGATATTTGGATTTTCAGTTTTACACAATTATAAGTAAAATTGTTGTAAACGTTTGTGTAGGTTTTAGTGCAAACATAAATTTCATTTCTCTTTGGTAAACAGGAATATGATTGCTGGATCCGTATTTTAAGTACATGTTTAAATTTATAGTAAACTGCAAACTATTTCCCAAAGCATTCCATTTTTGGATCCTCATCCATGTAGAAGAGTTCCAATTGCTCCACATCTTCATCAACCTTAGTATTGTCAGTCCTTGTTTGCTTGACCATTTCAATTGGTGTGTAATGTCACACTAATTTTAATCTGTACTTCTCTACCAATTAATTGTGTGAGAATCTTTTCTACCATTTCATAGTGTGATCATCTTTTCATTCAACTTTTTTTTTAGATAATGTATATATCAAATATGTTCGCCTGTTTTAAATTTGGACTTTTTTTTATTACTGAGTTTTGAGGGTTTGAGAGTCTTTTTAAAATATCCTTTGTCAGACGAGTTTTGCAAATATTTTCTACGTCTGTCTTTTCATTCTCCAGTAATGTCTTTCACAGAGCAGAAAATTTTAAATTTGATAAAATCTAATTTATCTTTTTAAATAATAGATCATGTTTTTGATATGATATGTAAAAAGTCTGAGCCTAATTGAAGGACAGTGATATTCTTTTATGTTTTCTTCAAGAAGTTTTGTGGTCTTAGGTTTTACATTTAGTCTGTGGTTCACTTTGAGCTAATTTTTGTGAGGTATGTGTCAATTCATATTTTGCATATGAATTGCCAATAGTTCCAGCACTATTTATTGAAAAGAGACTCTTTCCTCCAAATTCTTATTTGTATCTTTGTACAAAATAATTTGGATACATATGTTCAGGTCAATTTCCAGAGTTTGTCCTGTTCCATTGATCTATATGCCTAGCCTTTTATCCTTACCATGCTGTTTTGATTATGGTAGCTTTGTATTAAGTTTTTAAATGGAGTCCTCCAGCTTGCATTTCATAGTTGCTTTTACAGAACAATACCTTAGCCTTTTCTGTTTTCTCAATTGTGTTGTTTTTATTTCAATAATTTTGGCTTTTTTCCTTATTATTTCCTTCTTTTGTTGTTCTTTTTCTAATTTCTAAGTTACATGGCTAGCTCATTTGTTCTTAGTTTCCTTCTTTTTTTATACAAGTTACAAATGTTTCTTCCAGTTTCTCTTTAGTGTCATTCCTTAAGTTTTGGTTTTGTGGTGTTTTTTAATCTCAGAATTTCTTTATTCACTTTTTAATTTCTTCTCTGGCTCACGAATTATTTAGAAATATGCATTAAGTTTTCAAGTTTATAGGCTTTTTTATTTTTGTGGGTAAAATTATGTTGTGATCAAAGAATATGATTTGAATGGTATTAATTCTCTGAAATTCATTGAGACTTAATTTATAATTTAGCACATGATCAATCAGTTTTATACATGTGTGCTTCGAATTAATTTATATATTTTTATCTTCTAGTGGGTGTTCTATTTATCTTCCAGTGAGTATTATCTTGGTGGGTGTAATATTCTAATTGTGTCCATAAGCTCAAACTATTATATGTTTTATTGAAATCTTCTATATCCTTACTGACTTTCTGACTACTCAATTTTGAAAATCTAATAAAGTCGTGTTAAAATCTTTCATGAGAACAAAAAAATTAAGTAATATTTTATTATATAGTTCAAAAAATAAATATACATTTATTCTTTGATTATAAGTAAGGGGTTGACTGGCTAGGATAGAAGAGCGAAATCTCCCTTGCCAAATTCTAAATAATTTATATCGATAATATGCCCTCTAGAAAGGGAAGCATAATTCCCTAGTCCTTAAGCTAAGACTGTACAAAGTGACTTCCTTCCAAACACTATAGCATAAAAAGACAGGGAAAGAATAATTTTACTGTGGAGAACCCTGGATATACTACCTCGGCTCTATGATCAAGGTCAAAGAGGTCATCCAGGTCAACAGTAAGTCATGATAGTAGTATGTTCCCTGATGTGATGGGGATGGCACGTCACCTCTGTCGTCTTCCTCCCAAAAACACATTACCAGTCTAATTATAAGGAAACATTAGCTAGATTCCAATAGAGGAGCAACCAATTAAGTACTTGACCAGTCTGCTTAAAATTGTCAAGGTCAGCAAAAGCAAAGTCTGAGAAACTGTCACAGTCATTAGGAGCCTATGGAAACAGCACAGCTAAATGTAATGTGCTATCCTGGACGGGATCCTGGAGCAGAAAAGTACTTTAGATTAAACTAAGGAAATACGAATGAGATACAGGCTTTACTTAATAATAATCGATATTGGGGCTTCCCGGGTGGCCTAGGGGCTAAGTCTCAGTGCTCTCACCACTTTAGTTTGAGTTCCATCCCTGGTCAGGGAGGTGACCCAGATATGGCACAGCAGACCTCCCTGCCTCACTCTCTGCTCCCCTCAGCAGTATATTTTAGTGGATTTGCCTGTTCTGCTCCCCACTCTGTCTCTGGTGAATCCTCTCACTCCCTGCACCTCTGGCCTACACTCCAGTTCTGCTACTCAAAAAATAATTGATATTGAGTCATCAGTCATGACAAGTATATCATACTAATGTAAGATGTTAATAACTGGGGGAACTGAGTGGGGGTTTATGGGAAATCACTACACTATTTTCTCAAGTATTCTGTGAATCTAAAACTATTCTGAAAAAAAGTCTGTTTGTCAAGTTTTTTTCCCAAAATAACCATGGATTTATCAATTCTTCCTTGTAGTTTTGTCAATTTTTTCCTAATATAACTTCAAGTTATGTTATTAAATTCATGTGTATTTAGAGAAGTTTTTCTCTCTGGTGATTTTAACCTTTCATTATCTTTATTTGATCGTTTTTATCCTTAGCATTTTTTTTTTTTTTGCCTTAAGGTCTGTTGTGCTTGATATTAATCTAGCTATAGCAGTTTCTTTTCATTAGTGTTTGTTATATGTTTTTCTATCTTCCAGCCTTCTTATGTCCTTACGTTTTAGGTGTGTCTTATGAACAACGTGTAATTGGGTTTTATCGGGTTTTGTTTGTTTCTTCATATAGACTGTGTAATCATTTACTTTTATTGGGATGACAGAAATGTTTGAAATAATTTCTACTCATCTTGTACTTTCACTTCACACACACACACACACACCCCTTCTTACCTTAGTGTGCTGGTAAAAATTTAACCACCAGCTTTCTAAGTATTGCTCAGCCACAAATGGTTGGTTGTTGATATTTTCATTACATTAATGAGAACATCTTCTTTGTTTCTAGTAGTGGAAGGATATTTTCTCAATAATTTTGTGCTATTCACAATATGATGACTATGGACACAGCATCCTTCTAAGTTTAACCTGCATTGTCAACATTTTTCTCCTTCATTTTCTTAAGTCCAGATAATCAAGAAAACAATCAAATTCTGGTTTATATCATTTCCCAATTTCCAGGTATAATTACTCCTAATGTGGCACATTCAAAGATACCAGTGAGTTATCACTGAACACAGAAGTTTAGAAGAGATGAGTGGTAGCACACTCTTATATAGTATTTCTACCGGACAGATGGAATAGATGAAAATAACCTCAAGAGCACAGATAATAGTAACATAATTATGAAGTAAAGAATTTTGAATACTGATTACCTTCATTTTTTACATGCTTCATGTGTTGGGCTGTGAATAATCTAATGATGGTTCACAGAATTCCTGAAAATCTGACAATTAGCTACCAGGAACCAGGAGAAGAGGACTTTGGCACAGCATTTCTCATCATCTTTTGTATTTAATTAAGGGTTTCCCTGCATTAGTTTTTCCCCTACTAATTTTGAAAGTATACACTCACTTTGTATGTATTTAGTGGTTCCTTTAAACATTTTATTCATTCTTAAAAAAGTCTAAAGTTACTATCTGTATCCTCTTCCCAATTAATTCATCTGATTGGAACATCTGAATTCAGACCTATGTGCTATTGTCTGTTTGTTAGATTCTCCCTGTCTTCTTCAACCCCACACATTGGTGATTAACAAACTTTGACAATATTTTATTTTTAAATTTATTCACACTTCTCCTGTCCTTTGTTCACAATTTTTTATTACATTTAAAAAGCTCCTTCTGGGATCAGTTTCCTTCTGAATGATGGACACCCAGTAGGTGCGGTGGTAAGCAGTAAACTGACTGGGTTGAGAAGACCTTCATCTGTAGTCAGTTACTTTGACAAAAATGTATCTCACCATGGCCTACTCCAAGCTATCAGTGTAGCTTCTCTGAATGTGGAGGTGGAAAGACATAATCAAATCGTACAAGTTTCAGGACATCCCTGAATTCAGGGGTTTTTCTTTTCTTTTTTGTTTTTTTCAGCTTTATTTAGGTATAACTGATATACAATAAACCATCTATATTTAAAGTGTGCAGTTTGACAAGTTCTGACATCGTCATTACCACAATCAAGATAATGAACATGCCCACCACCCACAAAAGTTTTCTCATATTCCTTGAACTCCTCCCTGCCCCCACACCATCCCCAGGCAAACACTGATGTGTTTATTGTTGCTAAAGATTAGGTTGCATAGTCTGGAGTTTTCCATAAACGAAATGGTACAGTATGTATTCTTGAGTCTGGTTATTTTCAGCACAAGGATTTTGTGCACTTCCATCCTGTGTGCATCAGTAGTTCATTCTTTTTCACTGATAAATAGTATTCCCTTACATGGATATCCACTCAACTATTAGGTATCCATTCAACTACCTATGAACTTTGCATTATTTCCAGTGTTTTGCTATTGCAATCAAAACTGCCATAAACACTACTCCAAGTCTTTGTAATATGTTTACTTTTATGTAAATAGCAAGGAGAGGAATGACTGGGTTATATGGTAGATGTGTGTTTAACTTTTTTAAGAAACTGCCAAGCTGTCCTCTCAGGTGGTTACACAAATTTACATTTTACATACAGCAGAGAGATTCAGTATCTCCATATTCTCGCCAACACTTGATATGGTCAGTCTTTTTAAGTTTTAGACCTTCTGGTCAGTGTTATCATTGCTTTAATTTTAATTTCCCTAATAACTACTGAAGATGAACATTTTATGTGCTTAACTTTTAACAGTTTCTATAGTTGGTGGAAAATAAATTACTGTTTCATTTGTCCAGAAATGCCTCTATTTTGCCTTCACGTTAAAATGGTGCTGAGCATATAATTAAACAACATGTGATTTCTTCCCATACTTTGCAAATATTTTCCAATCTTTTGACTCCCCATTGTGGCTTCTGAAAAGACAACTTTCAGTCTAATTCTTATCCTCTCATGATGATCTGGTTTTTCCTTTCTTCAGCTCATACAGATGTGCATTTGTTTTAATTTGTCCTGTTTGAGAACTGGTTGTCTTTCTTGAGTCTCATTCTTATATAATTAACATCTCTCATCTGTTTTGGAAATTCTCAGGCACACATCTCTGCATGTTGCAGCTGCTGTTCCTTCTAGGACTCCTGTTATGTCTATGTTAGCTCTCATTCGTACTTTCACATCCCTTAGCCTTTCATATTCTCACAATCTTGTGTCTCTTTTTTAAATATTTATTAATTTATGCATACAAGAGCTGGGGTACAGGCCAGAGTCACGGGAGGTGAGAGGAGTCACCAGAAACAGAGTGGGGAGCAGAACAGGCAGACCCACTGAAATACACTGCTGAGGGGAGCAGCGGGTGAGGCAGGAGAGGTCTGCTGCGCCATGTGGGTCCCCTCCCTGACTGGGGATCGAACTCGCGCTGCAGTGCCATGGATGCTTCACAGTGTGGCGCCCAACCTTCTGCGCCACCAGGGAGGCCCAATCTGTGTCTCTTTTTAAAGCTTTCTAGATTAAATCAAATTTCCTAGATTAAACTGTTCTTTCCATCTGTGTAAAATCTACCCTTTAAGCCTTTTATTTTTTTTCTACTTTATATTTATACAAGTCCAATTTGGTTTCTTGTCAGCTCTGCCTAGTCCCTCTTGATGGTCTGTTGCTTTCTGTCAAATTTTATGTTTATCTAAACATAGTAAATACATAGTTCATATTCTGTATGGGGTCATTCTAATAGCTATCATAGGTACAGGTCTGGTTCTTCTGTATGTTATTAATACTGATTCACCCACACAGTGTCTTATTACCTCCTATGCTTGAGGATTTTTTTAAACGTGTGCAAACTCATGTTCTTTGCAAATTTATCTATGGGAAATTTGAGCCTGAATGGAAATGTGTACCACCACGGAAAAATCTTCCACATTTGCTTCTACCAGGTAGTTGGAGACACTACAGATATACAGCAGCATTGTACTAAGTCTTAGGTTTGAAGGATTTGGGGAATGTAGTTATAAGGGTTAGCTTTCAAGTGAGCATAGCCTCAGGGTTTGGAGAGGATTATCTCATTGTAGTTTTCTATTGGTGGCACTTTTCCAGTTCAATCATTTTTCTAGTTTACCCTCAGGGAATCCCAGCTTCTGAGATTTCCAAGCCTCCCTGCCCCCGAGGCCTCAAGCTTCAACTTCTGCCCTCTGCACTTGACTGGCTGTAAGAGATTGGCGGATATTCCCAGGCAAACACCCACTCCATCTGGAACTTTTCCGGGGTGTAGCTCTCTTCTGATTTCTGATCATTTCTCTTTCCTTTCTGACAACATGTTTGCCATGCCTTTAAAAAAAAAGATGCTTTTTGTATTTCATCCAGCATTTTAAGTGCTCTATCCTGGGAGGGTTTCTTCAGACAGCTAATGCTATTTATATTTTTACCCATCTGGAATTTATTTTTATATACGGTGTGAGGCAGTGGTCTAAGGGCCCTGCCACCACATTCACCATCCTTCCTTTTCCCTCAAAGTGGAATCTTTAGATCAACTTTTAGAACAGCATTCCCCCCTTCACCTATCTTCTGTTGCTCATTGCCAACTGTATATCTAAAAGAGTCAGAGAAACCTACTTCTAAGTGAAATATCCTTAAAATAAAAACTACATTACAGGCTCCCGTGGTGGCTCTGGGTTTTTTGCTCCTGCGGATTGCTTGAGGAACACATCAAAAATTTCTTAAAATCTATATAACAAAGTTTTTTTCTAACAATCCATTTTATCATTTGATCAGAGGGAAAGGAGGTAGATGTTTTCCTGACATACAGATGAGACAAACACAGGTCAACAGCATTTTGCATTAAAAATTTATAACTTTGAAAGAAGGAAAATTCATAACTTCAGAGTTTCAAAACTAAAAATTATACTGGAGCAGAGTTTAATATCAAAACCAAGTCAGCTTTCGATCAGCCGAATTTATACCAATGGATGGAAAATAGGATGTGTTGCAAACAATTTACCGTGTGTTTTTCATAAATTTTAATGTAAGTGAAACAAATACACAGCTCAGCCCCATTCGCATATAGACAGACAAACATTAGAAAGAAAACATCTGTTGCCGTTTTCACAACATAAATTTGTATTTTCAATCATGTTAAATTGTCACTTAGGAAACAGAATCCCAAGGAAACAATAATTTCCGAAGCCCTATAAACACTGTTTTTTATTTGATTAGCTTTCAATCAAGCTAAAAATATCAAAGAAGACATCTAGAACAAAGCTCCTTATTCAAAATATCAACTCCACTTAGAAGGAAAGATAAGCATTTTTTAAAGATATTTAAAATTTTTACCAGTGAATATAATTCAAGGGGCAAAGAAGACCTCCTGGGCTTTTGTTAAGATAAAAATTTTATATACATAAAGTGCTCGTGTTTTAATGACTTTTAACAAGAATTTACATTTAAGTAATCACCACAATAAAAAATTAAACATTTCCATGATAAAGTCCCTTCATGCTCAATTCCAGTCATGCCCCCAACAGACCCCCCCAAGAGGGGGCCACTATTCTCATATCTATTGTTGTAGTTTAGTATTGTCTCCATCAAACTGGAAACTTCTATAAAGAGACAAGCAGTAAATATACTACTTTGCAAGCCCCATATAATCTCTGTCACTTGCCCACTCCTCCCTCTCCTTCTTTACAACTAAAAAGTTAAATACCATTCCTAGCTCAAAGTCATATGAATACAAACACTGGGTGAGATTTGACCAATGGACCAAGATCTAGAATACCATACAAATGGAATCACAGGGTATGTGTTCTTGTGGTTTGGTTTCTTTTATTTCATACACTTTTAAGATTTAATCTATGTTATCACATGTGTCAGTAGTTTTTTTTTTGGGGGGGATTGTTGGTTTTCTGTATTTGTCTGATTTTCATTTGTGTCTATACTTTAGCATTTCTTTTATCCTCCTTTCAGTTTAATTTCCTGTTATTTTTCTAGCATTTTAGGGTGGAAGCTTGAATCATTGATTTTAAAACTTTCTCTTTTCTAATATTAATATTTACAGCCATAAATTTCCTGCTAAGTGTCATGTTAGCCACATCCCCCAAATTTCAATATAATTTCACTCAGTTCAAAATATTTTATTTACTATTCTTTGTAATTTCTTGTTGATCCACAAACTGTTTGATATCCAAATTGTGGGTGATTTTCTTGTTTTAAAAATTAATTTTTGTCTCTGATTTAATTCTACGGTGTTTAGAGAACACAGATGATATGGTTTCAGTCCTTTGAAATCAATTGAGACTTGTCTTATTGTCTCAATAGAGCATTTGAAAACAAAGTATGTTCTGAAATTATTGGATCAGTGTTCCACAAATGTAATTAGGTCAAATTGTACATGTGTACAGCTTTGTAGATTCTTAGGAATAAGAGAACTTTTCAAGGCTCCAAGATATCTTACTCTCCAGTTTTTCCTCTTAAGCTTTTTGTCTAGTCTATTTTTCTACCAACTATAATCCATTGCCTCAAGCAACCATGAAGTTAAAACACTTGCCTATGATTGTTCTCAATAAACACACCTCTTCCTCTAAGGAGGGAGATATTTATACTGGACTACCTTTAAGCCAGCTTTTTTATTGAAGTTTTTCAGGGTACCATCAAACAGACAAAACAACGACATTTGTTAGTGAACAAGAGTTTGGAAGAGTTCCATCTCCATTTTGTGCCCTTCCCAAGAGAAAATGTGAGCTGTTCTTTTCTAAGACTACTGAGGAACTGGACAGTGGGAGTTTACCAGGGCAGTTAAAATGTCACAAATGTTGCTGTTCTTTTTGAACTTTAGCCATTTTCTTCCTTGAATATACTCTACCTAGTTCTTTACAAACTTTTAATTATAAACTTTTAATTTAATTGCAAAAGTTAATTCTATCAAATTTTTGCCTTTTTTGGGGGCAGGGGTGTTGTTGTTGCTTTTATGGAAGAGTGAATTTTTGGAGGCTCTTACTCTACCATTTCCCCAATCTGCTTTTAACCCTATTCAGTGATTTTTTTTTAAAGATTTTTTTTTTTATTTATGCATACAAGCACTGGGGTACAGGCCAGAGTTGTAGGGGGTGAGAGAATCCACCAGACAGAGTGGGGAACAGAACAGGCAGATCAACTGAAAAACACTGCTGAGGGGAGCAGCAGGGGAGGCAGGAGAGGTCTGCTGCACCATGTGGGTCCCCTCTCCACCTGGCGGCAGGGATCGAACTCCTCCGTTTCATAGTGCATTGCTTAACCCACTGCGCCACGAGGGAGGGCCCGATTTTTTTTTTTTAAACTTGAGTTAGCATGTTTTTCAGTTCAAGGATCTTCATTGGAAGTTTAAAATATGTATCAGTTTTATTCAGATATAATTTGCATAACATATAATTCATCCAGTTAAAGCATACAATTTAATTTACATTCACAAATCACAGAGTTGTAGCTCTTTTTTACAGTTTTTATATTGCTACTAAAATTCCCCATCTCTTAGCATTTTATTTTTATCTTTTCTTGAGTTCTTTAACATATTTGTCAGTCATATTGTCTGTTAATTCCAAATTAGACTGAGAGTTTTTGTTTATTATCTTTTTTTCTTACCTAAGAGTCACATTTTCCTGTTTCTTTGTATGTCTAATAATATCTATTATATACTGGACATTCTAGTTGAAATGTTGTAGAGATTCTAAATTCTGCTATCTTCTCCTGAAGAGGGTTGAGTTTTGTTTTAGCAGATAATTAAAGTACTGGTAGAATACCTTGATCTTGTTTACAACCTAGTTTAGTGATTTATTAGAATGCCTTTAATTTTATCTTTATTCCTATGAGAATTCCTTGATAGAGAGCGTGGTTTTTCTTGAATTTCAATGGAACATCGAGGTGTTTATAAAGTCCCTAACCGTGATGACACTCAGATTCTAGTGTTTTCTTTGAAGTACGCAGCTACTGAAATCTTTGCTTAGCTCTTTCAGGCTTCCAGCTGTTATTTTCCCCTAAACTCTTCAGAGTCTCACCACTTAAATAGTTTGAGGGTCAGTCAAAGATTTGAAGAAAATGTATATATAAATTTGGTGCACCCTCCCTTTTTTTTTTCTTTTTTAAGATTTATTTATTTATGCATACAAGAGCTGGGGTACAGGCCAGAGTTGTAGGGGGTGAGAGAATCCACCAGACAGAGTGGGGAACAGAACAGGCAGATCAACTGAAAAACACTGCTGAGGGGAGCAGCAGGGGAGGCAGGAGAGGTCTGCTGTGCCATGTGGTTCCTGTCCCAGGTTGGGGATCAAACTCGAGCTGTTGTGCAGCAGATGCTTCACAGAGCAGCACTCAACCCGCTGCGCCTCCAAAGAGGCCCTGTACCCTCCTTTCGCTCCCTCCTTTCTCATTTTCCCTCCTTAATTTCCTGCTGTTTAGACAGTCCTAAACTCCTTCCTCTGACTCCTTAGACTTCAGCTTTGTTTGTTCTTCATCCACAAGTTCTACAAGAACAGGGAAGTACTCTCACATTCAAAATGTGGAGCTCACACAGCATGGCTCTCTTCTTTCAAGAATGAAATGCCCTCAAGTTTCTGCCTACATTTTGTCATTCTTTAGTAACTTCAAGTCTTTTTTTTTTTAAATATTTGGAATTTTATCATTTTTATCTGTAAGAGGACTAATCTGATATAAGCTACTTTGCCAATACCAAAAGTCATGACTTTGTTCCAGAGCTGTACCTATAAATATTAGTTATAAACATATTCATTATTATCTTTTTTTGTAAAATAAATTCTCATGTAAAAAATGCCAAATATATATAAGTATACAAAGGAAAATGAAAGTAATTAAAATACAAATACATTTAAATATAAATTTTATATTTTAATTACTTTAAATATTTAATTACTCCATCCCCCCTCCCCTCTCCATAAATTCACACACACACACATGTTATTGTTACACATATAGTATGATACTACACATGTTATTTGGCATTTTTTTTCCCACTGACAATGTATTTTAGGGTTTTTCTGAGAGTACATATTCTTTCATCAAATAGTCATAAAGTACTTGTTACGTATCAAACACTGTTTTGACTGCTGGGAATAAGTCATTGAACCCATGATACAAAAACTTGCCTTCATTAGGGCTTACATTCTACTGAGGGTGGGAGATGGTGGATTGGAAATAAATAATAAAATGAAAATGTTAAGTGCTGTGGAGAAATAGTGAAGTGAAAATGGCAGTAGAAAGGGCTGATCATTTGTGGGGAGAGGGAAGAGGTTTGCAATATTTCAAATGATGAACTAGGAAGGCTTCACTCTTAGAAGATGTTTGAGCAGGCTTGTAGGAAGTAAGGCAATATGAGGAATGAACGTTCTAGGCAGGATGAGAGCAAAGACTTCACAGGAACATGTTGGCATGTTCTGGGAACAAAAAAGAAAAATGAGAGGATGATAATGAGAAATGGAGTCAGACCATTTGAGGGTAGGTAACTGAAACCTTGTGGGCCACTGTAGGTATCTATTTCTATATGGCATTCCACAGAATGGGGTCAGTTTGATCCCCTTGAGTCTCTAACATATTTTTCTTCAGTTAATACCACGTGTTTTCCTGTTGAACCTGGTCCCTGAAATCCAAGGAATGCTTTTCTTCTCCGGTGATGGATTTGCAGGCCTGGGTCTTTGTTTCTTTTTTTTTTTTTTAAAGCTTTATTTATTCATGCATACAAGAACTGGGGTATAGGCCAGAGATGTGGGGGGTGGTGAGAGGATTCATCAGAGATACAGTGGGGAGCAAAACAGGCAGATAAACTGAAGTTGATCTGAGGGGAGCAGTGGGTGAGACAGGAGAGGTCTGCTGTGCCTTGTTGGTCACCTCCCTGGCCGGGAATCAAATTCACACTGTAGTGGCTGCCTATGCTTCATTCATCGTGCGGTGCCTAACTCCTTGTGCCACCAGGAAGGCCGCCACTGGTTCATTCTTAGTAGAGCGGCAACTCAGCTATAGTTTCCCCCAAATAGTACCATGTAGAGGTGCTGTAGCCTTAAAGCACAACTTTCCCTATGATCTCACAGACGCTTGGTCCAAGCCCAGATTCCACCTTCCTTCATATCCTTTTCTCCACTGGAAACCAGGACTTTGGCGTTCTACCTGACCAGGGCTTCCTAACGTCAAATAGCAGACAAAAAGGATGAGGATCTTCTAATGCAAGTCAGTTTGCCTTCTCAGAGACCGAGGGCATGCCAAAGGCACATGTAAGAACTCTGCTTTGATGAAGCCACCGAAGGCTTCACATGGGCATTCTCAGGGCAGGGCTGTCTACCTCATATACACTGCAGTGAGTAACGGGCACCAATAAAGTTACCCTTTGTGAAAGGAGGTTTGTTTCATGGTGAAATATTAAATCCCTTTAAATAGAGAAAGAGGCAGCTGCCTGGCATTCTTTTCCACGTGGATATATTGTAATTTAATAGATCATTCCTCTACTTTGGGATAGTTGTTTCCCTCCTTTTTTATTATTACACATAATTCTGCAGACTACCTTGGCATGTGTACAGCTATTTCTGTAGAGTAGATTCTTGAAAGCAGAATTGCTGGGTCAAAAGACATAGGCATTTAAATTGAAAACATTTCCAAATTGCCCTACAAAAATGCTTTATCGATTTTTATTCCTATGAGAATGCATTTTCCCATTCTATCACCACCATTATATATTAAGAATCATTTTTTCACTTTTGATATTAATATTGTTTTGATTTCCACATCTCTGATTACTAATGAGGTTGAACATGCTCTTATGCTCATTTTCCATTGTCCTTTGTGAACTGTCTGTTCATAACCTTTGATTACTTTTCTATTGGATAGTTTGTCATTTCCTTATCTTGCATACACTGTTTTAAGCTTATTCCTAGGTATTTGCTGTTAATTGATTACAACAAAGATGAATAGAAAAGCTATTGATTTTGATACATTGGCCTTATCTCTGGCGTCCCTCTTGAATATTTCTTTATTTTAATAGTTTTACAATCAGTTGTCATTTCTTTCCTAGGGAGACCATCATATCATTGGCAAATAATGGTTTATTGTGATGACTGGTATATTGGACTTAGCTATGCATTTTAAGTCTGTGTTTTCTATTGATTATGTTTTTGATTTCCTTTTCCCCTCCCTGCCTTTTGAGGTTTGACAGCATTTCTTTCTTTTGTGGTCTAGAAGTTTTGCATTCTGTCTCCATACATATAGTGGTTGTCCTTGCATATTTTGTTCAATCTGAAAACAAATGTTTCTATCAACATCAAGAATCAAATCATTAATAACTTCTCCCCCAACAAGATCAGATCATCAATATACCTAAGTGATCATTAATATTCTCTTCATCCCTCATCTCTTCTGTTTTATTGAAGTCATTTGAAATCTTAGTACCAGATTCTTTTCATCTTTTTTCACATTGCATCTCTATGATTTAGGAATCCTTTCATTTTTGCTTTTTACTTTATAGTCTGTTCTGTTTTCTTTTGTCATCACCTCCCATGATTTAAAAGGTAGTAATCCTGTTTTTAATTCTACTAGTGATCGACTTTTATATTTACCAGATATATTCTTAAACCTCTATTTACTCTGATTAGGAAAGTTAAGAACAATCAATATCTCCTAACTTTCTTACTTTATATCAAATGGAGAATTTAGTGTACTTCTACCTGGCTCGCCCTCACCTCTCTCACTCCCCAGTCTTTTAAAAGGTACTGTGGGTTTATAAATCCAACTTGTATTTCAACCATATACATCTTTTTATTTGAGAATAGATTTTTTTGCTCAATTCTTATGACATATTTAGTTGGTTTTAATGTTTTCAGCCAAATCCTTTATATTATAATGTTCCCATTTTCAAGGTCTTCATTTTTATTCATCTGTCGAACAGCTGAATATGTCTTTAGATTGTTTACTTAGGAGAACACGAGTGGTACATTTTCTACATCCTTCTGTGTAAACGTGGAATATATTTCTGTTGTTTTCACACATGAATGATAATTTGCTGGGTACAGAATTCTTGTGTCACAATCTTTTTCACTCAAAACTATAACAATTGCTCCCTATCTTTTAACATTTAGAAATGTGAAGGGGAAACCTAGGACCAGCCTGAATGTGCCCTTCATAATGTGATTTAATATATAGAACCATGTAATAATTTTCCTTCACCTTAGAAAAAAAGGTTATTTTTTTTTCATTGCCACGATATGTTCTGGTATATAATTCTTTATTAACTTTCCCTGGAACTCATTGATTTATTTATCTAATCATTTTTCAGTTCAGGAAGTCATTTTCTATTGGGTATGTGGATATTACTTCCATTCATTTGATGGTAATGATTATAAATGTCTCTTGGCTCTGCCCTCTTCTCCATCATCTCTCACCAGGGTGGATACAGCAACTGTCAAACAGATCTCTCTGCTTTCGCTCAGCCCCTGTTTCCTCTCCATTTTCGACTTGCATTGGCCACCATTGAGCGTGAGAAGCTCATTGACCCTGAAAGCTTTGGTCACTGCTGTGGACACCAGCACCTTGCTGTTCTCCATACCACCTGAGTCCTGGGAGTGCGCCCCATCTCCCCTCCTCTCCCAGGACACACCCCGTCACCCCAGTGCTCCAGCCCCCTGGCTTCCTCTGCTCCTCCCACCTACCTTCACACTTCCCTCCCCTCTGCCCTGTGGCCCATCAGATTCCTCTATATTGTTTAGATTTCAGCTTTCATGTTGCTTCTTCAGAGAAACTCTCCCAAAGTCTCTGATCCCCATTCTGTTATATCTGAACTTTGTCTCCTTTTTTTTACCCCATAAGTATTTCTTGAGCATCTATTAGGTGCCAGAAAATTCAAGACCAGGCACATCTGTGAACAAAACAGACAAAGACCCCTGCCCTCATGGAGTTTACTTCTATAAGGTATTCCTTCTAGAAGGATCATGTAAGGGGCTGTGGAGTTATTTTTGTTTTCTGAGGGCAGGGCTCAGATCCACTTGTTTGTTCTTGTCATTCTAGGCTATATGGCAATGCCCGGTATAGCACCGGCAGTGAGTGTTTGATGAATGAAGTAATGCTGTTTGTAGTAGACAGGACTCTTCGATTACAATCCATCTCAAAGCAGCAACAGCAAAAAAAGGCAGGGCGGGGTCTGGCTCATCCTCTCACTCGTGAGACGTCCACAGGCAACTCCAGCTCCGTGCACAGCTGGGTCTGACTCTTGCTTGCTGCCAACAGGGCTGCCAGTGCTCGCCTCCACGTGCTGATCTTATCTGCTCAGCTCTAGATGGATTTCCTCCATGTTGCCAGGGGAGATGAGCAAATTCACATCTCAGCTTAGCAACACCAGGAAAGAAAGCACTTGTTTCTCTCAGTAGCTGTATGTTTGCAGGGTGCAGACCTCTGCTGGCTGGTCCAGCTGAGGTCACACGCCACCCCAGACCCATCGCTGTGCCCAAGAGGATAGGGCATTGTGGCAGGCCAGGACCGGCTAGACGCCTCTCTCCGAGGGGCCGGGAGCAGGACACCTGCCCTTCATGCCAGAACACCCGAGCTCAGGAAGTAGTCCCCAAAAGAACAGAGGTCACTAAGAGGAGAAGAGGCCGCGCCCCTAATGCAATGACTGCCTTATTGCTGGAGGGTGGGCTCTCCCACGCTCTCTGCTTTCCGCAGCCAGTGCTTTCTGCATCCCGCTCGGCCTGTTCCTTTGGCTTGTCGTCAGCTGCATCCTGAAGTTGCTGACCTCGCGTTGAGGGAGGCGATGAAGGGGTCTGGGGAGGCTTGCATCTGCTTGCCCCGAGCTGCCTCTTGAGGACAGCGACTTGCGATGGCTCTCTTGTGCTTCGGGCAGCTTCATTGCGATGTTCCACTGGAGAAGTGCACATGACCTCAGACAAATCTGTCTGCACCTCTGAGGTCCAGTCCTGAAGGCCAGACTGCGAGAAGCCCCAGTTTGATTGCATGTGCTGGGGCCTGGTCTCCACCTAGGGTCAGGCTGCCCAGATGTTTAGCTCCATGGCCAAGTTCAAGGACCAGACCCAGATCCAAGTTCTCCTTTGTGCATGTACAGAGTCCCGAGCATTTGCTGCAACCACTGAGAGCCTACCACTCGCAGGGATGCCCTCTTGGGAGAGCATGCGTGCATTCCTGTCATAACACAGAGTTAGGCCTAAGTTCCGGCCACTATAAATCAGTTATTCACTGCCACCACAGTCCAGTGGTAGAGAACAATTTTCTCCATTTTGGACTATCCAGAATTCTCAGAGCATTCAGCATCCCCTGGTCCCTGCCCACTAAACGCCAAGGATACCCCTTGGTCACTAGAGCAATCAAAAGTCCCTCCGATTTTCTAAAGACCTCCTCGGCAACTTCCCACACACTATTCCTTCTCTTTTGAAGACTCGATCCAGGGCTTGCCGCTCCCTAGACCCCCATGTTCTACCAGCCTCCTGAGTGACTCCCTGCCCTGCTGGCAGCCCCTCCGGAAGGGCGCGAGCCTCAGAGCAGGAGGGACATTCAACTTGTTTACTGAGAACTTTTCCAGTAACTGCTCTCTGTTTTGAAAAAATACTGACAGCAAGCGCCTCCAGGTATCCTCGTGCCAAACACAGTTCCCATGTCAGGCACAGCGACTCCACCTTCACACACAAGCAGCCCTCAGCACGTGCCCCGCAGTCCTGCCCCCACTCACGTCTGGAGCCACCGACAGCGCGGCCTGCAGCGTCCTTCCCTGGTTTCTCCTTTGCGTTGCTGTCAGGGGTTTCTGTGGGCATTTACTGGGCATTTGAAACTGTAGAGGGTGGCAGTATTACCTGTGCATTTATTTCAGGAGGGTAAAAGAGATGCTACAAAAACAATCCTTATAAATAGGTGTGGGGTGTATGGAGTTCAGAATGACAGGTCGAAAGTTTGGCAGATGTTAACAAGGAGCCGTTTTCTGATTAGAACTATCTTATTTTCCGTAATGACAGACTCACAGTCGAACATCTGTATAACCCGCCTTTCCCCAGGCTAACCAGCCTTGATACCACAGCCGCGTCCGGGGCAGCTGTAACTCGGACTCCTCCACCGGCTCCCTCCTGCGCGGCCCTGGACGTGGAGAGGTGGAGAGCGACAGAGGCAGAGGTGGCAGACAGTGCCCCCAGGCAGGCTTGGAGAGAGACCTCCTCCACTGCACGGCCCCCTGTGTCACGCAAGCCCACTCTTGTTCCTGGGCTCTCACCAAGGCCTCCGTTTTCGCTGGAGGCCCCTGTAGTTCTGAGGGACTCACTTCGTGGGCCTAGCATCATTGATATTCAAGCAGCCACTGTGGGCTCCCGCCTCTCCCCAGGCACGCATCCCTGAAACACCCCAGGCCAGGTCACTGGCAGCTGGCCGGCTGCAGTTGGTCTGCAGCGTCACCAAAGTTCCCTCTCCATCCTGCCAGAGGAGGGGAGCACGGGGTGGGCGCCTTCCTTCTCGGAGTCGGAAGCCATTCTTCCTCTAACCGCCCTCCCCTGGGCCGCGTGAGCAGTGTTTGTCCTGGAAAATGGAGGAGCAGGACAGGAGGGCATCATTTGGATTCTGAGCACAGGGGCCTCCTTCAGACCTCCACTTGAACCTTCTCTGGATTTTGCTGGCTTATCATGTGGCCTGTGTGAAGAGGCCCCGCAGAGGCGCTCCCTGGAACAAGCTTCAGGTCAGACCCTGTCTGTTCCTGCATCCCGGATAAACAGAGCTCCAGCTGCAAAGGTGGCAGTGGATACTACGGATTTTCCGAAGTTCCTTCCCCCAAGTCCTTCTGCCCACAGCAGCCGCGCACCCCTCCCCTCTCTTGCCAGCCTTCCTTCCAGTCTCTCTCACTCCCATGTGGCTCCAACCTCCTCTCCCACACTCTTAATACCAGTGTGTAAAACTCCAGTGTCCTTAACCAGACAGAGGCCCCTGGCTGTTCACCCAGCATCCCCTGGGAGCATGGCTCATCTCTCCACCCTCTCCCGCTGGGGAAATGCTTCTGGTCTTCAGCAAAGAGACACAGCGTGCTATTTGCTTGTGTCCTGCCGTCTCTGCCGCCTCCACTCCAGCCCACTGCCCCCACCTCTCATCCTCACCTACATCTCTGAAGTGCTGCCCAGGGGATGTGCCTGCCTGCCCCAGCCTGGCTCTCCAGCTACTTCTCCCCAAGGCCTCTCCTCAGACCCCAGCTGGCCTGCACAGGGTCCTCAGTGTCACCAAAGCTGCTGGCGGTGCCTGGAGTTAAGGACATGGGACTCACGTGGCAGAAACCCACAGGCCTGGGCTCTCATCCTAGCTGGTGATCTAGGCTCGACTGGGCTCCCATTCCAAAGGGTCACTGGGCACCCATCTCACCATCCTCTTCCTCACCCTCCATCCCCACCCACTCCTCAGCAGGAGAGAGATCTGGCTTCTCCTTGACCTCATTGGGCACTTCCTAGTCAGCCGGTCATGGAAGTGAAGGGCAATGTCATCCAGGCAGGCGACTCTCACCCCTTCCAGTCTCCCGTGGGTGGAAAATTGTATTTCTCAGTAGCCCTGGCCTCTGGCTGCAGGTTATAAACTATCAGGGGTCCAGTCTCCTTTCAGTCAGGGGATTTCCTTCAGTGCTAAGCTGTCTCCTGCCCACCCGGGGTCACCAAATCCACTGTGAAATTCAATCTTCAATCGGCAGCCTGGTTCTGTATCTGGATACGTGAGTAAGAAACCGCTCCATTGTTTTGACAAGAACAACAATCGATTGTTTTAAGTAAAAATGGGTCGGCTAGTTGAAAAGTCCTAAGAAAGGTAGCTTCAGGCTCAGCTCGATCCAGGTGCATAAATAAAGCATTGCTCAACTTCAGCCTGGGAGCCAAATCTAGCCTGCCACCTGTTTCATAAATAACTCTCCACTGGCACGTCACCATGTTTACATATTGTCTCTGCTGCTTTCACTCTACCACCACAGAGTTGAGCAATTGCAACAGAGACTGCAGTTTCAACAAAGCTGAAAATAATTACCCCTGGCCCTGCAGCGCAAACCTCAGCCAGTCCTGGCTTGAATCGCATGGTCACGAGTCCACCCTGATCTCCTGCTGAAGGTTGTCATGGGCTCCCCTGAGCCCTGTACCTAAACTGCCTAGCCAGGGACAGGCTGGGGTGTGGCTCCCCAAGTGAGCACTGGGGTGTGGTCACCTGGCGAAGGATAAGGCTTCTGAATAGGCCAGAGCAACAGATGTCTGCTCTGCAGGTTCTGCTCTCACCTTCCGTTGGTGCCACGCACAGCTGCCGCAGAGACGCCCCTGAGCCACCTGCGGTTCGTCCTTCAGCTGGGCGGCCTACGGGGTAGGACTGTCCCTGTGTGTCCCCTTGTCAGTCCAAAATAAGATTGATAAGTGGCCACGAGCCCCATGGAACAAAAGAGAGACAGAGAGGGGGACAGTTAGAAATGTCATGCCCACATTTAATAAAGTTCTGTGAAGTTCCTTGGGTTGGGGGTCCTTCGGCGAGGTCATAGTCTTGCCAGCTATAATTCTGTTAGTAAAATAACCCTCAGCTTCTCATGATCTCTTGGTGAGGATGTGTGGGAACAGGAGCCCTACAGCTGGGCACCTCCGCCACATCCGTGCCCTGAGGAGCTCCCGGCTCCTGCAGGGGCTAGCCAGGCCTCCTGCGCAGACAGAGGGCACCGTGCCATCCCATTTGGCTGCCCGGCTTCAGAAGACAATAGTCAAGCCACGCCATTTCAAAGGTGTGCCGCCCTCCAGAGAGGCCGGTTGGGGAGCAGGGGTGATCATGTGAGGTGCTGGGCGCAGGTGTCCCGTTTTACTGGATGTCCTCTGCATCATGGGTCAGGGGAGCTATGTCCTAATTATCCCCAGCATCTGTTCCCTCCCCGAGGCTGGAGATCGTCATGCGTGGGCCTCAGAGCTGGGCAGCCTTTTTGGAAGCCCACCAACTGCTGCCACGGCCCATCTATGAGGCCCACAGGACCCTGGGCCATTCCTGTGACCAAGAGAGCTCTGTCTTCCTGGAGCAGCGTGTCCGGGCCTAGAAGGACCCATTTCTCCCCTCCTCCAGCCACAACAGTGTACTTCCTGGTCAAGCTCTTTGCCAATGCCCCACTTCTATGGGAGCGGGGAAGGCAGTTGGGTTCTGTAATTCAAGGGTGAGAGGGTTTCTCCGGGCTGTCAATCAAGCTCTGTTCCAGACCCTTTGCCATGCCTCATGGCCTGCATTTCCTCATTAAAGATGGTCTCAGTGACCCAAAGATGTGACCTTTGCTACATAGCTGCTGTGCCTTCAGAGCAGATGAGAACAACCCTGGAGTTCCGGGCGCTTCCTCCGGCACACCGTTAATGTCAAGTTCACTGCCGGCAAGTGAGGCGGGTCCAGCCCACACCTGCAACAGTGCCCCACACTCGTATTTCTTAAATGCATTCCTGACGATCCGCCACGGCATTAAAAACTCTAGTGTGTTAATGGGGTGCTGGGTCTCACTCTCAGCCGGACTCAATGAGCGCACATCACATGCCTCTTATCCCTGTTGACCTACTATCACACCACTGTCCATCCTTTTGTCATAGACTAAGGATGTTTGTCGGCCTGGCATCCTTTCCTTTAGGGAACCATCTTTTCTTCATTCATGTGATTTAGATGGCACTGATCCCCGTTCAGTCCCATCCCTGAGCCCAAAGGTGATTTTGTGACACAGCCTGCAGATCATTCCATTTCTGTAGCCATGGTGATTAGTTCAGGGCACGTGACTAAAACTGGGCCAACCTCATTCTTCCCCAGGAGTTTTCCATCAAACCCATCAAGAAAACGCTCTCTCAGTGAAAGGAATCATCATCCAAGGGAAAAGGCATCCCACTGAGTGGGAGAAATATTTGCAAATTATACATCTGACAAGGGGTTAATACCAAAACTACACAAAGAACTCATGCAAAAGCAACAACAAAACAAACAACCTGATTAAAAAGTAGGCAGAGACTCTAAATAGACTTTTCCAAAGAAGACACAGAGCTAATCGGCAGGCACCTGAAAAGGTGCTCATCATCTCTTATTACTAGGGAAATGCAAATCAAAACCACAATGAGCGATCACCTCACACTTGTGAGATGACCAGCCAAAAGACAAGAAACAACAAGTGTTGGCGAGGCCCCGGGAAGAAGGGACTCCTTCTCTTGGGGAGCATGTGAACTGGTGCAGCCACTATGGAAAACAGCATATGTTGCTTTTGAGCAACATAGAGGTTGCTCAAAAAGTCAGAAATTCCATGCAATCCAGTTATCTCACTGCAGGACGTTTACCCAAAGAATACAAAACACTCATGGATGAGATATTTGCACCTCCCCCCCCCACACACACACAGTGTTATTTATAAGAGCCAAGACTTGGAAACAGTAAGTACCCACTGCACTGGCAGGTAAACAGTTGAAGAAGAGATGTTAAAGCTCAGCATCACTTACCATCAGGGAAATGGAAATCAAGACCACAATGAGATTCTACCTCACACCTGTGAGAAAGGCCCTTATCAAAAAGACCAGAAGCAACAAGTGTTGCAGGGGAGGAGGGAAAAAGGAACTCTTATGCACAGCTGGTGGGAATGTAGACTGGCCCAACCACTATGGAAAATAGTATGGAGTTTTCTTAAAACTAACAATATATTTATCTACTATATGATCCAGCAATCCCATTCCTAGACACCTCCCCAAGGAATGCAAAAACACTGATTTGAAGTGATACGTTGAAGCACTGTTTACAATAGCCAAGCTATGGAAACAACCTAAGTGCCCAATGACCGATAGATGGATAAGAAGTGGTATGTATACACACAGTGGAATACTACACAGTTATTTAAAAAAAAATAAAATTTTGCCATTTGTTACAACATGGATGAAATTTTGCTTAGGGGATTATGCTAAGTGAAGTAAATCAGGAGTAAGACAAATACCAAATGATTTCACTCTATGTGGAATGTTAAAAAATAAGGCAAAGGAATAGACAAAAAACTCTTGAAATTTGACTGTAGAACTGAAGCTAGCAAGTGGGGAGGGGTCATCATAAAGGGGATGGGGGCTCAATGGACTATGGTGGATGATTATTGGTGCTTCGGTGGAGGGTGTGGTGAGATGGCACACATTTATGGAGGTGTGAAAATATACCCCTAAAACAGTGTTGTAAATCACCATTACCTCAATAAACATTTTTTAAAAGATGTGGTATATATGCACAAAGGAATACTACTCAATTATAAAGGGAAATGACATCATTCCATTTACAATAAAGATGGATCTAGAGCATTTTATACTGAGTGAAATAATTCAGATGGGGAAAGACAAACCATCTGATTTCATTCATATGTAGTAGGGAACCCAAACCAACATGTTAACCAAATAAAACAAAGATAAACATTTAGACCACAAGACCAACTTGTGAGTACCGGAAGAGAAGGGAGAAGGCGAATGGATTAGTTCAGCTAAAGGGGTCGTTTGTATGTTGAAGGATGGACTTAGACTTCCAGTGGTGAACTTAATGTAGTATCCACAGATGTTGGTTTATAGCGATGCACACCTGAAGCGTACATGATGTTATAACGCAGTGTCACTGCGATTTAAAAAAAAAAATGAAGAAAAGGAAAATGTTCTTTCATTCTCTGCGAGCACAACTGTAGCTGCCTTTGGCCATTTCATGTCCTCACAGAGAACGAATTCCACAGAGAAAGAAGATGAGGAGCAGGGCAACGATCCCAGTGAACCAGAGATTAGAGGTGGAGAGAGAGACCAGACAGAGATGGAGATAATTTTAAGGACTATTATTTGAGGCCCTGAAAAGTCATCTCTGGGTATCTGCCCTTTCAGGAAACAACATAGTATAAGCCCCCAATCTCTTACTCCTTATCTTCATTTGTAAGATATTTCTTATCTTTGTGTAAATTGCAGTTGAAACCAGAGGTTTCAATAACAATAAATAAGGAATCTTGAGAGAATGAGAAGTTATTGGCATGAGGGCTTCTGAAAATGCAAAGCATTGGACTGAATATAATTTTTTGTGTGGCAAAGATTAGGAGTAAATTGAAAGGGGGAGAGAGAGAAAAAGAGAGAGAATGAATATTAACCATATGGAGTTAAGATCTTATTTCAAATTACATTTATTCTTATTTTGTATCTTGTCATGATGATATTGAGTAGTTTGTATGCAAAAAGCACTCCTGTAATACTCTGCTCTAACTACAATGGTTTATTGTTTTATAACCCTTAACCTTGAGACGATGATGCTTGTTTATTGTAGAAAATTGTATTTACTCATTGCAAGTTTGTTATAGGAAATTGAACTTTCCATCAACATTGTAATATTTAACCTGCTGAGTATGACTTCAGTGCTCTTGGTTGATTTAAACCAATCAGAAATGGGAGAATCATAGAGTTTCTTGGCATTTGGAAAAAGTACTTGTAAGTTTCTTCCCCCTTGCAGATGTTCTGCAAGGAAAGCTCGCATTAGAGCAGACTCCATTAAAAACACAATGCAGAATATGAACTTTCTCTTCCACATCCTGGACTTCTCAGTTATGTAAACCCATAGAGTGTCCTTTCTCTGACACTTGTAATAAAAAGAATTCTCGCTAAGACACCTTGCGGGGGTGGGGGAGGGGAGGCCAGGGGAGTTGGCATCAGCACAGGAGCATGGACGAGCTGATCCTGGGGTGACATCTAACCTCTTTCAGGGCCTGTGGGTACCCCCAGACATCTTCCAGACCCCTAGGAGCCAGCACTGACCTTCTGGACTCCTAGAGCCTAGTGTCCCTAGGGCCCTGGGTTAGAATGATAGTGTATGGGGTTGGGGCCAAACGGACCCCCACTCCACCCCCACAGAAGGCTCAGGGAGACCCCAGTCCTATCCTGCAGTCATTCCCAGTTCTTGAAGTATGGCCGGAACCACAGCACCAGCAGCTCCTGGTCCGCACCAAGGTCCCTGGCCAGGATGGATGAAGACCTTTTGTCATAGGAGAGCCCTAGTGTGAGCTTGTGGATTCTTCTCCAACCTAACAAAAGCATATTATCAATCCATCCCTGGGACGTCACAGATGCCAGTGATCGAACACATCATTAGTGATTCCCGTCACATACCAACTTAAGTCTCCCACTTTTTTTTGACCACAGCCAAAGAGGACGGCCTTGGAGAATGCCATGGATTATCATGTGCTTTTTTTTTTTTTAAGATTTATTTATTTATGCACACAAGAGCTGGGGTACAGGCCAGAGTCGTGGGAGGTGAGAGGATTCACCAGAGACAGAGTGGGGAGCAGAATGGGCAGTCTACATAAATTCACTGCTGAGGGGAGCAGCAGGGAGACAGGAGAGGTCTTCCCCACCATGTGGGTCCCCTCCCTGGCCGGGGATCGAACACACGCTGCTGTGCCTTGGACGCTTCACAGTGCAGCGCTCAACCCGCTGCGCCACCAGGGAGGCCCATCATGTGCTTCTTTAGTGGTGACAGTTTTGCAGCTGTCACTCCAGATTGGGTCGGCGCATAGGTGTCCTCACAGCCACCCCTGCGTGGGGTGACACCCCCCCCCCCCCGTTGACATTGCCTGTGGTTCTCTGGTTGAACAGACAGTTCTCGACAATCACTGGCAGCTCCAGAGCCAGGTATGACCAAGGCCTCCACCTCGTCTCTCTTCTTGTCCCTTCTCACGCCGGGTGCACCCTGCTTCCCCACACTGTCCTGACCATTCCTGCTGGCCTGACAGAGCACACTGGCTCCCCTCAGGGTGCGGGTAGGGTCCGGTCACAGTAGACACCAACCTTGTCCATACCGTCGTGTAGTTCATGTCAATACTACACAATAAGCTGAAGGGGAGCAGGGGAAGTTTAGGATCAGACCCCCGACCTGTGTGGGTTGAGAGCTTTTGTCACAGGAAAGACCTAGGGTCAGCTCGTGTATTCCGCTGGTGGGTTTCACACACCCAAAGTGCAGGAAAGGGGCCAAACCACTGTTGCCTCTGACTTGAGCTGTTCTTCCAAGAGCTTCCAAGAGCTTATGGTGTATCCAGGTTTTCAGGAATGGCTGACCTCCAACGGCGCCTCATCAGTCAGGGTCTTTTCTCAAAGGTTCTCTCTGCACCCGAAAAGACCATCCTCTTGGCACTGAGAGAACAACCCTCTCCAGGAAATCTCTTGCTTTCTTTCTCAGCTCCACCCTTTGGAATCCTACAATCCCTTTCATCCTTCCCGCAGGTGCCTCCCCCAGGACTCCGGTGCCAGCGCTCCATCTGCTCCATTCAGGTAAGGAGGGGCCAGGGTGAAAGGGGCTGTGGTTGGTAGAACATCTGCGAGAAAGGCACCAGCCACACAACCAACACTGGTCTCTTGACACCTGACTTGCGTGTGATGAAGCACATAGAGCTGGTGTCTCTTCGGTCAAGGGTCTCAAGGTCACAAGCCCCGTTCATCACTCTGGTCTTTGCCTATCCCATGTTCTGGAAGGCAGACACAGGTCTCAGTGGGACCTTGCACCACGAGAGCTGTCACGTCCATCTCAGAGTCATTGCCACAATTTCCTCCCTGACTTTGAGATGGGATCCCAAATTTCATTACATCTCAAGCCTGATCAATCTTCATTTCTTCCTGCCATAAATCTGCAGGCTTGGCAGTCATGCCGAGGTTGTACGCAAGAGTTTGAAAAGAAAGATTGACTCCAAAAGGAAGTTGACTACTACTGTTCGGTAAGAAATACCCCCAAAGGCCCAGTCTTTAGCCCACACAGTTTGCATTGCCTTGCGCCACACTTCAACACTTCTGAAATCCCCCCACAACATGACCCCAACTGCCATTGGACCGAGAAGGTCTTGCAGAGCCACAGAATTCCATTCAGACCCATAAGCCTCAGCACTTCTCCCCAAGGCAGAAACCACACTCTCCCCTTCTCTGCCACATGCCCACCACCCTGCAGCCCTCCCTGCCAGGTTGGCTCTGGCCCTCCTCTGCTTTATAGATCAAAATCCTGCCAACCTGAAAATACCGCTCAGCAAAAGAGAAGCTAGCCAAAGGGCACTTTTCAAAACAAAAGCCCAGTCATTAGCTAAGCAGCTAAATGAATCAAAAGTTGTTTCTGGAGCATGTCCTGGTGGGCCTCAGTTTATCGCACTGTGCCTCGTACAAGAGTTAGAAAAAAACAGAAACGTAGCTATGTTAAACCTTGTCCCATTTTTTGAAATTAAAATTCCTATTCCTACCTTCAACCCATCTTTCTGCCTCTGTTTTCAACGTGCAAAGTTATGAAAGCAGATTGAAAAGTTCTGCCCTTGCGAAGAATCACTCACACACCAATAATCCAAACTCCAAAAGTATGTTTTCACAAACAATCCTCTAGTCTAGTACTAGCCTCCAGAACTTTCTGCAATGGTGGAAATGTTCTCAGTCCATATGACTGTGGAACTCCTGGGATGTGGGTTCCTAGGAATTAAATTTCTAATTTTATTTAGTTTCAATTAATTTTCATTTAAATAGCCACCTGCAACTACCCCCATGGGCAGTGCAAAACTAGCCTAATTCCACCAATGATAACAAGGGACATTATGTGAAACTGTCAAAGGAAACTCAAAATTAAATTGGCTGAAGGAGGTTGTTCAGGATGTTACCTAGCTCATATATTATCCTCTCACTAGGAAAATTTTTTTCAGGTCTAAAACCTGAAAAAGAAAAGTTGCTCTTAAACAGCTATTTAGTTTTGAGTCTTAGACACCATGATGTGCATATTCAATCTTGTTTCCTTTTTTCCTTTGGCTAGCAGGAAGCTCAGCAAAATTTACAGACCACTTTAACATGTGTTAAACCCTTGGATACGAATAGCGTTCTTGGTTCCATTTATCTCTTTTCTACCCAGTTGTCTTTTTTCCCCCTAGGGTATCATTTAATGATTTTTAGTAAATGTACAGAGTTGTGCAACTATCACCACAAAGCATTCCCATCACCCCAAAAAGAATCTAGCTCATTTCTAGTCGCTTCATATTCCCACAGGCAACTACAAATCTACTTTCTGCTTCTGTAAATTTGCTTTTTCTGGACAGCTTATCTAAACGGAATCTTACAATATGTGATTCTTCATGTTTGGTTTCTTTTACTGAGCGTAATGGTTTTTTTTTAGTTCATCTGTAGGAGCTATCAGCACTTCGTTCCTTTTTATTGCCAAATCGTCTTCTACTATATGGATATACTACATTTTGTTTATTCGTTCACCAGTTTGTCAGCTTTTGAGTTGTTCTCACTTTTTGGTTATTATGAATAACCAAATGCTGCTATGAACTTTCAAATATAAGTTCTTCTGTAGACATATGTTTTCATTTATCTGGGGCAGATACCTAGAAGTGAAATTGCTGGGTCACATGGTAAATTTATGTTTCGAATCTGCCAAAATGTTTTCCCAAGTGCTGCACCATTTCACATTCCCACAAGCAATGTATAAAGACTCCAGTTACTCCACATCCTCATCAACACTTGCTATTGCCTGTCTTTTTTATTATAGTCATTCCAGCAGGTGTGTAGTGTTATCTCTTTGTGGTTTTAATTTGCATTTCCTCTGACTATTATTGATGAGCATCTTTTCCTATGTTCCCATATTCTTTGGCAAAATGTCTATTCTTTGGTAAATTTGGATATATTGAATCCTTTTGCCCATTTTTAAATTGAGAATTTGTCTTATTATTGAATGTAAAAGTTCTTCATATATTCTGGACACAAATATTTTTATCAGACATAAGATCTACAAATATTACCTGCTGGTCCCTGACTTGTTTTCATTTTCAAAATGGTGATTTAGGACTGAAAAGCTTTTCATTTTATGAAGTCCAATGTATCGTTTTTTTTCTTTCTTTTTTCCTTTTATAGTAAAAGGCAAAATATTTCTCCTATCTGAATGGAAACCAGAGCATTATCATATTTTCTTTTACCTGTGCTTTCATGTCATTTCTTACTCTTCTTAATCCTAGGTCACGAAGATGTACTTCTATGTTTTCTTCTAAGAGTTTTACAGTTTTAGCTCTTTCATTAGGTTCATGACCCACTTTGAGTTAATTTTTCGGTATAACATAAGAGTCGAAATCAACACTTGCGCATGTGGATATACAATTGTCCCAGAACCATTTGCTGTAAAGACTTGTGTTTATCCCATTGAATTGCTTGGCACCTTTGTTAAAAATCAATTGACCATAAATGTAAAGGTTTATTTCTGAACTGCCAGTTCTGTACTCCTGATTTACTTGTATGTCTATCCTGTGCCAGTACCACCCTGTCTAGGTTACTGTTTTTGTCTTTTCTCAGTTTCTTCACCCATTTAATTTTATTTAACCGGAAGAACAGGTCATCCCCTTTCTCTCATCTCAAAATGATATTAGCTCTTAACAAGAATGTAATTGAGGCTTCCTAAAAATCAAGCTATCAAAGCCTCTCTTGTGAAAATCGTTGAGGAGTCATTAAAAGGACTATGACCATATTCTCATTCGAACAAATCCCAAAGGGGATCAAGAAAGGAACAGACATTCTACCCTTGCCACAGTAATCGGATTTATGAATTCCCAGGGAAAAGAAAAGACACACTGCGAATTACAAGGCAGTTAAGGAATTATTTCTTTTCTCAACATGGCTTTCGAATGTACTAGACCTAAGTGGTCATGTCTGTCTTTGAGCTATGGGTATTGTTTTTTGTTTAGAAACCCATATTCAATTGAATGTTAAAAAGAAAATCTTCGAAGGAAATAGAACCCACCTTGCAGGACGGGCTGTAGAATGCCAGCACCTTTCCCACATGAATACTCCTTAGGAGGAGATGCCAACTTGGGTGTCCCTGAACAACCTGAAGCCTGAAGCATGACTGGTGAGTTGTAGTAACTTGGAGAACTGAATGGGATTAGGGGAGGGATCCAGAGAGCGAGACTCCATGCCGGTGGAGAAGGAAGGGACTTTCTGAAAGTGGGCTGCAAGGGAGGATGAAGATGCAACCTAGCACGAGCTGTATAATGGAGAACAGGAGAGTGAAGTTAGCCTTTGATTCTTTTTTTTTACTCATTTATTCCCAGCAGTGAGTCTCTCATTCCCCCATTGATCTGCAGTGCTATTTCTGATACAAATTAAGTGTCCATTTATGCATGGATTTGTTGGGGGTTTCTGTCAATACTTGGCCATGCTTGCTTTATCGGCCCCAAATTTTTACAAGTGTATATTGGAATATTTTAAACAATCCTAGATTTCATGACATTTAAACTCTCAATACTTAAGCTCGCATCTCAAAAATGGATCTTTCTGCACTCCTAGAGGTGGTGAAATTTAAGTATTTGGATGAAGGACTCAGGGGGAGAGCCAGTTTTTGTACTTTGCTTACCTTCTGAATTCTCATTTTTAGTACAATTTGTCTTTTTTTTTTTTTTCTTCTGGACATCCTTTCCTTACTTGCTAACCCATGGATACATTTTTTTTTAAAAGATTTATTTATTTATGCATGCATACAAGAGCTGGGGTACAGGCCAGAGTCGAGGGAGGTGAGAGGATTCACCAGACAGAGTGGGGAGCAGAACAGGCAGATCAACGGAACCACACTGCTGAGGGGAGCAGCGGGCGAGGCAGGAGAGGTCTGCTGCGCCATGTGGGTCCCCTCCCTGGCCGGCAGCAGGGATCGAACTCGTGCTGCAGTGGCTGTGGTCTGCCTCATAGTGTGTTGCTTAACCCACTGCGCCACCAGGGAGGCCCACCATGGATACATTTTTTTTAAAAACTAGATATATTTTTTATTATTAGTTTCAGGTGAACAACATAATTATTTGATATTTGTGTATATGTATATATCTATATAGATAGTGAAATGATCACCAGAAGTCTAGTTAATATCCATCATCATACACAGTTATAAACATACACACTATTTTTTCTTGTGATAAAAAGTTTTAATAGGGCCCTCCCTGGTGGCACAGTGGGTTAAGCAACGCACTATGAAGCAAACTGCAGTCACTACAGCATGAGTTCAAGCCCTGCTGCCGGCCGGGGAGGGGACCCACATGGTGCAGGCAGACCTCTCCTGCCTGGCCCACTGCACCCCTCAGCAGTGTGTTTCAGTCCATCTGCCTGTTCTGCCCCCTGCTCTGTCTGGTGGATTCTCTCACCTCCCAGCACCTCTGGCCTGTACCCCAGCACCTGTATGCATAAATAAATAAACCTTTTTTTAAAAAAAAAAGAAAAGTTTTAATAGTTACTATTTTAGCAACCTTCAAATATGCAATGTCTTATTAACTACAGTCACTGTATTGTACATTACATCCCCAAGGCTTATTTCTTTGTAACTGAAAGTTTGTACCTCTGACCCTCTTCGCCCATCTCACTCACCCCCAACTGCTGCCTCCGTTAGACAGATACCAACAGATAGATACCAGCCTGTTCTTGGCATCTATGAACTTGGTTTTTATTTGTGTGGGGGTTTTTCGGATTGCTCATATAAGTGAGATCATACAGTCTTTGTCTTTCTCTGACTTGCTTCACTTGACATTATGCCTTCAAGGTCTAGCCATGTTTCTTCAAATGATAAACTTTCATTCTTTTCTTTGGCTGAATAATATTCCATTGTGTAAATACATATATAAACAATGTTTATACGTGAATGCATATATGCAGTGAATCACACAGTGCATACAATATACAATGCACACATATATGCATGCATTAACAATGGGGCTACATTCTGGAAATGCATCAAGGCATCACCATGCAGCTGTCATAAAGTGTACCTACACAACTCTAGACAATAGTGTGAACCACACATCTGTATGCAGGAACCAACAACACCTCATGATATGGCACATGAGTGTATATTACATTTTCTTTACTTATCCTCTATCCATATCTATTTATCTGTTTATCTATGGACATGGGTGCTACCACGTTGTCTATTAGAAGTAATGCTGTGAGGGACCTCCCTGGTGGTGCAAGGGGTTAAGGAACAGCACTATGAAGCATCCACAGCTTGCAGCTTGAGTTCGATCCCCAGCCAGGGAGCTGACCCACATGGTGCAGCAGACCTCTCCTGTCTCCCCCGCTTCTCCCCTCAGCAGTGTATTTCACTCAATCCACATGTTCTGCTCTCCACTCTGTGTCTGGTGAATCCTCTCATGCCCCCGCACCTCTGGCCTACACCCCAGCTCTTATATGCATAAATAAATAAAACAAATCTTTAAAAAAAAAAAAGAAGTAATTCTGCAGTGAGCATGAGAATGCCTGAATCTTCTCAAATTTGTGTTTTTGTTCCCATTAAATCAATAGCCAGAAGTAGAATTGCTATATCACATGGCATTTCCATTTTTAATTTTATGAAGAAATGCCTTGTTTTCCATAGTGACTGCACTAATTTATACTCCCACCAATAGCTCACAGGCATTCCCTTACTTCTTGTCTTTCAGATAATAGTAGGTATGAGTGTGGTTTTGATTTGTCCCCATCCCCCATCTTTAACAGCATTGTGTGCCTTTCCCCAAACATGTTGGCCATTTGTACGTCTTTGGGAAAATGTCTGTTTGGATCTTCTGCCCGTTTTTAATTGAGTTATTTTTGTTATTGAGTTGAGTTCTTTATTTTGGACATTAATCCCTCATCAGATATATGATTTGCAAATATCTTTTCCCATTTGGTAGGTTGTCTTTTTCATTTTTGTTGATGGGTTTATTCTGCCATGCAGAAACATTTGATTTGTAAGTAACTTTTCTCCTTGGTCTCTGGGAAAGCTGCAACTTTCTCTTTCTGCACTGGAACTCTCCCTTAAACTGCCCTATCATCCATTAGAGTGAGTCACATATGCAGCCTGGCTTCATGTGATGGTATTTTTTTTTCAAAATTTATTTATTTATGCACACAAGAATTAGGATGCCTCCTGAGGTGTGGGGGGTGAGAGGAGTCACCAGAGACAGTGGGGAACACAACAGGCAGATCGACTGAAATACACTGCTGAGGGAGCAGCAGACGAGGCAGGAGAGGTCTGCTGCGCCATGTGGGTCAGTTCCCTGGCTGGGGATCGAACTCATGCTGCAGTGCCATGGATGCTTCACAGTGAGGCGCTTAACCCCTTACACCATCAGGGAGGCCCCCCATGTGATGGTCTTGAGGAGAATAAAAAGGTGCCCTAGTCAAGACGCAAGAAGCCTGCGCCACCCCCAAACATGTCTTTGCTAGTGTTCATGGGGAGGTAAAAGGATCTCTTGAGGTGGCTACATCCAGGCTCCAAGTGGCGATCAGGCGTGGCCTCCATAGAACAGAGAAGAACACTGTGGGTCGACCCAGATGAAACGACTCTACGGAGGTCTAAGATGGAATCTTCCACTTCTCTGTTTATGGTAGATAAAGCTCACCTCTGAACGGCTGTGGAGAAGTAAACATCTATGTACCATTTTAAACTGTACTCATTTAGTCACAAAAAGAGAGAGTTCTGCCATATTCTACTACATACCAGGCATCTTATATTACCCGATTTTTATAAATCACCTAAATCTTCTCTGAAAGAAAGTAAGGCGGAGAAAGAGAAGCAAAAGTACTCGATAAATCTCAGTTGAATGAATGAACTGCAAGGGCCAGATGGCAGGAGCCCTAAATGAGCAGGCATCTTTCCATGAGGCTGAGGGATAACGACCTGAGAGCGCTCTGAGAGGAGGAAGGCCTTTCCTCTGCTTCCTCACTCTGCGGTTGTGGAGACCAGCATGCCCCTGCTGTGTCCACAGTTAGGAGGGAACTGGAGGTGGCACCTCAGAGGGGGCGCCTCTGAGGGGACAGTGGTCTCCTGGAGGGTCACGGGAGGTCACAGGAGGCAGTGGGGTTACGTCAGGAGAGAGGAAGTAGGAAAGAGAGTTGGTAGTTGGTGAAGTAGGCTCCCTTCAGACAAGAGTTGAAGATTACTGGGATATGGGGCCCAGTGGAATTAGTTTTTCCATGGTTCTCCAAACCAGCTCTATTAGAGGCTCAATTATGCTAATTCTAATAACTATCAAATAGCTTCTATTTTCAAGAACCTGTGATGTGAAACTCTGGTGAAGTTCTTCATAAACACAACTTCATGTCACTCTTACATGCTGCAAAGTTAACTACGCAGCATCCCCTTGTCACAGAAGTGGAAACTGAGGTTTAGAGAAGAGCAGTCATTTCTCTAAGATCAGATGGCTGATAATCGCCAAGGGTGTGATCAGATCAGGCCTGCGTGTCTCCAAGTGCCAGGCGACAACCCACAGCTGGTCTCTGCAGACTGCAGCAGCACAGCCTGAGGTGTTGGTGGCACATGGGGCACCCATGAAAACCTGGGGGTGTCCATGATATATGCCTATGCAGCTCCAGGCCCTCGGTCCCGCTACACTCTTTAATCCCATTGCCCACATTGCCTGGAATCCCCTGAGGCTCCACCCACCTCCCACATAGAGCTGGTTTCCCAGAGTACCCTGGACATATAATTCCATGACGAAGAGACAGAGCAGTAAAAATGTCTGACAAACAAGCTTGATCTAGACTGAGGGCAGAGAAGGCTTCCCCGGGGAAGTCATGCTTGAGCCAAGAGTGAAGAATGAGCTGAAAGGTGAAGCAAGTGGGATTAGAAAATCTTCTAGAGAGGATGGACAAAGGCCTGCTGATCAGCTGGAGGGGAGGGGGACATGTGTGTTTGAGAAGCGGAAAGGAAGCCAGCACAGCTGAGAGAACGTGATGCGGATGAGGCCGGGATGGGTAAGGAGAAGGCATTCAGTACATGCTAAGGAGCCGGCTCTCCATCCCAGGAGCAGTGGGAAATCACTGGAAGGTTTTCATAGGGTAATGACAGGATAAGACTGAAGAAGGGCAGAGCAGAGGCTGGAAGATCAGTTAGGAGCCATTGGAGCAGCCCAGGTAAGAGGTAAGGGTGGCTTGGACCAGGTTGGTATCTGCAGAGATGAAGAAAAAGTAGATTGGAGAGATGGTTTGAGATGAAATTCATGGGTGAAGACTCTCAGGATTCTAGCTGCTCAGCAGACAGGCAATGGCACTGGTCACCAAGACAGAGAATACTGGAAAAAGGTTGGGCAGTGCGAGCGTGTGTTGGGTCTTAGATGTGTGGGGGGTGGAGGTGCCTTGAGAGGAGGTGGCCATGTTGACAAGACAGCTGGCTGGGCTCCTGCCGGCCAGAGGCTTAGACAGGAGTTTCTCCGGGCTGGAGACATAAAGGTGTGAATCACCAGCAGATGGACAGTCATTGAAGCTGTAGACATGGATGAGATCACCGGGGAGAGTCCACAGAGAGAGGGGAAAGGTCTAGGGGTGGGCCTGGAGGAACGTGAGCATCGACTGGCTCGTGGAAGAGGTTGACCCTGCAAAAGAGACAGAGAAGGACGTCAGAGACTGAAGAGACAAACCTGGAGAGTATGGTGTCATGGGAATTAAAGAAAGTAGTGTTTCAACAATGCAGTAATTTAGAGGTCTAATAAAACAAATACTGGGAAAAATGCCCATCCAATTTTGAAACATAGCTCAAATATATTTCAGGAGGCTGGTGGGAAGGGAAAGCCAAATTCGACTGAACATTGGGGTGAAGTGGAACATGGGGAGGGGAGCTGGGTTGTGGGTGCAGGATGATGGGGAAGATCCAGTTGAGAGGGAGGGATCGAGTGTTCAGAGTGGAAGGATGCCAGACAGAACAAGGTGTCTGAGGAACGGGAGGTGCTAGGAATCAAGGCTGGGCAGAAGCTCTGGATAGGGCAGGAGGGGTGTAGGGGGAACAGAGGGCAGAGGGAGGGAGATGTGCTAGTGAGAAACAGGGGGGTTTCTGTCCTGTGGTTTTAAGCCTCTTGGTAAAGTAGGAAGTAAGGTCCCATCTGCCATCAAAGAGGAAATGGGCTGGTTAGAGATTTAATGAAATTGAGGAAGGTTGGAAATAGCCTTTGCCAAGAGTGGGGTTCTGAGCCGACCGGGTAGACTCTCTGCCAGGGGCCCTGATTTATGTGAACTCTGATCTGTCACTCGGTTGTCTGAGTACAACCCACGGAGGCAGACAGGAGGGTCATCCAGAGTTGGGGGCTGGCAAGAGGCAGAGGGGCTGGCGTGTTGACAAGAGCATTAGTAAAATGTGGGCCCTTGGCATCTAAGCTGGACGAGAAGTGAAGAAAGAAGAGCACGGCTACACTGGGAGAACACAAAGAAGCCAAAAGCAGATAGCGCTCTCCAGCTCTTGGGGAGCCAGAGGCAGCGAGGTGCCGTTTAGGCTGGGGCCAGGCCCAGTGTGTGATGGATGGCCTGGGCAGCCCCCAGGACACTGCAGCCGTAGAGGGACGCTCCGGCAGCTGGCCTGTCTGCACTGGATCGAAGCAACCAAGGGAGGGCAGGAAGGAGCAAAGTCCACCGAGAAGTGCGCTGAGCTGCAAACAGGCACAGCCGCTGGAGATGGCAAAATGGAGGTGAATAGTCATTATGTCGAGAGCAATTGCTGTGGAGTGTCGGTCCCCAAAGCCAGGTTGTAGTGGGCTGAGTGTGAGCAGGAGACAGAGTGGGGGCTTCCTGTATAAACAGCTCTTGAGGAATTGCATCTCGATCTCTTCCACTCTGGAAAGGGACGTGGGGTCAAGTTCTTTTTAGAGACAGGAGAGACTTGAGCAAGACTGTGAGCAGATGGCAATGAGACAGTGAATAGGCCTTGACGGGAGCTACGTCCTGGGGGAACCAAGGCATCCTGAGTATAGGTGGCAATCAGTTCCTGCTAGAGTGGGGTACAGACTCCTTGGAACCAGGAGGAAGACAGAGAGGGAGGAGCTGACATGGGTGGGCGTGTGGACTGGACCGAGGGAGTCTTCTGGTGGCTTCTGTTCTCAGATACTCTGGAGGTGAAGTCATGGGGAGAGGGCACTATGGGGAAACTAGCTCCTTTCTCCTTTTCCAAAGTGACTCATCAGGAAGGCATGAAAGACTTTCACCAGGCTTCTGTGGCCTAAGGCCACACCTGGAAAGGTCTGTTCTGCAGTTCTGGTGTCTGAGCTCTTTCCGGTAGGCTAAGAGAGAGAACACCCTGTGTGTTTGGGAGTTGATTCTCTGGGCATGGAAGCGGGGCAGGAGGCCAGGCCGGCCCCTTCCACCGTGACCAGTCCCTCGGGAAGGTGTCCGTGTGACTGAGAACGCCAAGACTAAGGGCAGCAACTTGGTGAGTCTTCAGAGGAGGCCCTCCTTGAAAGGACCTGGAATGGGGACCTCCCTGGTGGTGCAAAGGGTTAAGTCACAGCACTATGAAGCTATCTGCAGCCGCTGCAGCATGAGTTCGATCCCCGTCCAGGGAGCTGACCCACACGGCACAGCAGACCTCTCCTGTCTCGCCCACTGCTCCCCTCAGCACCTCCCCCCCACCTCTGGCCTACACCCAGCTCTTGTATGCATAAGTAAATAAATCTTAAAAAAAAAAAAGACCCTGGAATGGAGGGAGTATGGGTTCCCTTCCCAACATCCTGGTTGGACAAGAGAAGTCCTGCAAACAGGGTGGGGGGGGAGGGCAAGAGGGGCCTCGGCAGTGGGGGACGATGTCTGCAACCAAGGGTGGCCTGCAAAGCTTCCCTGCGAGCTCTGGAGCCAGACACTGTCTCTGTGCAGGCCTCCAGCACTTTCAGATGATTAGGACTGAAGGAGAGCGGTGGTTTGGAATTCTCGCTATCTGGATACAGACTCAAGCTGACTTTAATTTGATTTAGATCAACTAAGAGATGCATTTACATCAGGAGCTTGAGGAGAGTGTCCAGTGGGCCAGGATCTGGACAGAGGGGAAGAGTGAATGTGGGCTGACATCTGGCTCCCCCTCCCCCACCTCGCCCCCGGGGGCTGGAACCCAGCAGACACAGCGCTGCCATGTGGAACCACTCCGCCTTCACAGATGAGCACAAGGACATCCCGCCCCAGCAGCCCAGAGCGGGCAGCAGGGCACGCTCACGGGGACCCCGGGCTCAGACTTTGGCAGCACAGACAGAGCCTTGGCTCCTCTCCTTCCAGGACTGCCGCGCTCTCACAGGCCCGGCCACCTGAGGTTCTCGTCCACGTGGCTCTGTGGCCTGGGCCTCTAGTTTCATGACTTCGGCCTGCGTCTAGAACCAAGTCTTGTGGCCTTGAAAGATGGGTTGCGATGGATCAGGTTGGTAGGCAGCCCATGCGGATTGAAACTAGACCAGGGCATGCTGGGCAGAGGGATTGGGCTGCCAGAGCTGTGGGCCGCCTGAGACACAGGCAAGCAGGCAAACCCCAAGAACCCGTTGTCAGTGCATGCCAGGCCCCCAGAAGCTCCAAGTGGGGACAAGCTCCCAGCGTGGTGACCCCAGCCGCTCTTCAGGTCTGATGGGTCGCTGAAGAGGGACCATTGCCTTTTCAACCCTTTAACAAATACATACTGAAAGGCCTCCCTGGTGGTGCGGTGGAGGGGTTAAGCACCATACCATGAAGCATCCGCTGTCACGGCAGCACAAGTTCCATCTCCAGCCAGGGAGGGGACCCACATGGCGCAGCAGACCTCTCCTGCCTCGCCCGCTGCTCCCCTCAGCAGTGTGTTTCTGCCTGTTCTATTCCCCATTCTGTCTCTGGTGAATCTTCACACCCCCTACACCTCTGTCCTGTACCCCAGTTCTTGTGTGCACAAATAAATCTTTTTTTTTTTTTAAAGTACAGTGCACCTATAGTGTGTCAGGCCCCAGTGCTGGCATCGCCATGAGGCAGGCTCATCCCTCCTGCCTTGGAGGAACCCATGTCTGCAACTCGGGGGCCCAGACACGGTGGCGACTCCTGGTGCCTAGAGCTGTTGGTACATAAGAGCCCAACGGGGCCAGGCATCATGGGTGATTCCTGGAGGCAGCGATGGTTCTAAACTGTTGACAGAGAGCTACCCCACAACGCACTCGAGTCACAGTCAGTCCTAAGGGTATTGTTTCCTGGCAACACACAAGAGATTTTATGACAACTTGGTTTTGTGCGGGCCAAAACTCAAAGGTCAGAAACTCCCTCTCCTCAGTCTCTCGCCTTCCCCTCTCCACATTCCTCTCCTCCATCTTCCCTTCCTTACCCTCAAGGACCCTGGCCCCAGCCCCCTGCCCTTAAGGACTGGTCAAGGGCCTGTGGTCACTACTGTTCAGGCCTCTAGTCGGACTAGTGACTGACTACATGGGGCTATGGGGAGAAGGCGTCCCAGTAACTGAGTGAGGGGGTGCCTCTGCCTGAGAGCGGGGCCACCAAAGACCAGCAGATCTGGGGGGGACAGAGTAAGTTAGTTCGTGGGAGGGACAGTCAGGGAGTGGCATGGGGATGGCTCCTCCTTATGTGGGTCTGGTCCTAGAAGAAAGGCCCTGGAAAAGGGTTATGTGCAGAAGGTGGGGAGAGATGGAGATGCGGAAGTCATCAGCATATGGTTGTCCAGGGAGAAGGTAGAAAGGGCTGTCCAGGAGTACCCAGGAGAAGCAGGGAATGGAGAGGACTGAGTAGGGTAGCCCGCAAGGAGAATGTAGGCCATCAGAGCCAAGGGGAGGAACTGTATTCACAATGTCGGCAAAGAGCAGGCATACTTGGCTAAAAAAGTATACTTTTTTTTTAATTTGGGGAGGAATCTAAACCTAAACCTCTTCCCCAATTCTGAAAAACAGGCGAAAATCTCTAAAGATGCATAAAAGTTGCATACCTTCCCCTCCAGTATGCCAGAATTACCAGTGGGTAAAAAAAACCACTGACCAGTAATCATGTTTGATGCATTTGTCATCCAGATCTAATTGTTTGCCTAGAATCACTGGAGCCAGTCTCATCCCTTTTTCAAACACCAGGGGGCGCACATGCACTGTTTCTGAATCCAAGTCCAGTGCAAAAGCAGGCTGTGAATTAGGTAATAACCAAAAGTTGACCCCTAGACTCCACCTATACCTCTGCCCTAGTACATTACCACCAGCATCCCTGAATCCAGGGATCCCCAACAATCCCCAGACATCATTTCTCACCCAACCCCCAAGCTTCTCAAGGTATCAAGGAGACTCCACAGAGATCATAGTCTCCACAGGGGTCCTCATGTAACCTTGGGCAATTGGGATAGGTACCCCCTTCTTTCATAATGGGGGCAGGCAGGGGATTACTGGGGTGCTGTTGTCTGACTATTAAGTGGTGGTGTCATAGACTGGAGAAGGGAGGGTGTAGAGTCGAGGGCTTTGGTGCTCAAATGTAGCTCTTGCTTTGGAACTTACTAAGTCCTTGAGTTAGGACCTGAAAGGAAGCAAACTACTGGTCTAGCCTGGAAACTTACAGGGTCGGCATTTGAGTTTGGAATGAGGAGTCACAAACTCAACACCAAGCTTTATATTAGACTATGGGGACGTTGTCAAATCTTGAACTTAGGGGCCAATTCAAGACTTGAATCAGCTGAAATTGGTACAGATGTTGGCGTGTCCACCAGCCCCAGCTGGGTCTAATGCTGGTTTAGAGAAGTGAAAGGTGAGTATGGGAATGAAAGGGATTCATGTGGAGTTTCTGCAAAGCCTGTCTCGTTAACCTCGGGTTCAGAGATGATTTATTAGAGCTTGGGTCAAGTGATGGTCCTAAATGGCCCATTGGTGGCTGGGCTTTGACATCAGTATCTATTAGGGCCCTTTCCTGGTGACCCAACCCCAATGTTGGCATTGGGAATCCCGATTCAGATAGTGCGTTGGTGTGACTTGGGACCAGAAATGCAGTGTTGCAATTTTAGGTTCAGAATAGAGAAAGCATTGGGGTCCATTACAAGGTAGTTACTGGATGTTAGGGGTCAGTAGGGATGGGTAGGGGTCGGGCACTCAATGTCAGTGCTGAGGTCTTTTTAAGGACCAGCGTTGGACCTAGTGCGTCCCTAGTAGAGGCGATAATGGGGTTTAGAGTCAGAATTGGTAGTTGGGGTCAACATAGAGGTTTGGATTGAAATTATTACTTTTATCAACTTCGGGTTTAGATTTAGGGGTTTGGACTCAATATTGAGTTTGGGGAGGGTCTGGGCTCAACAGCAGGTTCAGATCTTACGGGGAGAGGACACGGAGTCCTAGAATAGCACAGGGTTCACATTCTATCTGGGAGCTACCAATCGGATCTGCACTTCGTGTGGCAGTTTGGGTCTGTCGTGCTCATTTATTGGGGTTCTGGCTCAATGCTGGAGTTCTAGTTGTGCTAAACTCGCGCTTGGGCTGTGGTCTCGCCAGGCCTCCGCGCTCGGCGGCTCCGCCAGCGAGAGTGCACGAGGGGAGGGGCGGCGCCGGGAACGCGCACGGCAGGGGCAGGGGCGCGGGCGCGGGCGCGGGCGCGAGCGGGGGCGCGCGGCTGGAGCTGGCGCGGGAGCGGCGGGAGCGGTGGCGGCAGAGGCGGCGGCTCCGGCTCCGGCTCCGGCTCCGGCTCCGGCTCCGGCTCCGGCTCCGGCTCCGGCTCCGGCTCGGGCTCCGGCTCCAGCTCGGGTGGCGGTGGCGGGAGTAGGACCCGGTGGCGGCGGCGGCGGCAGAGGAGAAGCGGGAGCAGCGGCCCCAGCGGCTTGGGGGGGACATGCGGACCGACGGCCCCTGGATAGGCGGTGAGTGACCCCCGGGCCCCCCTCTGGTCCCCTCTGTATCCGTTCCTTTCCCACACCCCCCGCCCTCTCCCTGCGTCCACTAAGCTGAGCTGGAGGCGGTCCCGGGGGGCTGGGGGCGCCGCTTAGGCCGAGCCGCGCCCCCACCTGCCGCGCCCGCAGCCTCAGCGAAGCGCCCCCCCACCCCAAACCCGGCGGCTCCTCCTCGCGCTTACCCGGCGGCAGAAGCCCCCCCACCCCAACGCCATGGGCTGGCTAGCTCCCCGCAACCCCCCGCCACCCTCCCCCTCCTCTCCGCCGCACCTGAGCCGCAGCCCGCGCCCCCCCAGTGCAAAGTTTCCCTTTTGCATTTATGCTCCCCCTCCACCGCGGTCCCGCCTCGTCTCTCCCCACCGCCGGCGCGTTTGCGCTCCGGGGGCGGCCCTCAACCTCCCACCACCACCCCAGCTCCGGGCGGGTCCAGGCCGCGCCCCCGCCCCCGCCGCACAGGCGCCCCCTCCCAGCCGGCGGGGGATCCGCAGCCGACGCGCCCGGGTCTTGCTCGGCGCCCTGGCGCACGTGTGGTCCCGGGGTGCGCCCCGCGCGAGTTTCGATCCCCCCTCCCCCGCTCCCGTTGGCCGAGCCAGCTGGGAGGGGCCGGGGCGGGCCGTACCCACCCCCACCCTGATGCCACGACCTGAGGGCCCCGGAGCGACCTGTCCCGGGAGGACGTGTCCACTCGGACCCGCTCCGGAAAGTTCACTCAGTCGCCGCCCCGCGTCCCGTCCCATCCTGGTGTGCCCCGGTCCTCGTCACGGAGCCCACGTTTCTGGCTCAGTGTTTCTGTTTCCATGTGTCTCGGTCTCTGTGCCCTTCAGTGTCTCTGTTTCTCGCCTCCCTTTGTCGCTGCCTCCCAGGCTCTCCGCCCTGCAATCCAGGGTCTCCCTCTCGCTCCGTTCTGCTCCCGGGTCGCTCTGTGCCTTCTGCCTGGGTCTCTGTGCTCTTCCCCGGGTCGCTCTGTGCCTTCTGCCTGGGTCTCTGTGCTCTTCCCCGGGTCGCTCTGTGCCTTCTGCCTGGGTCTCTGTGCTCTTCCCTGGGTCGCTCTGTGCTTTCCACCCGATTTCTCTGTTCTCTCTCCCCAGGTCTCTCCGACCCCCCCCCCCCC